>JARHVA010003310.1:497500-507500 GCA_037957365.1 Torreya grandis | reverse complement strand
ATGATTCAAGACACAATCACATAAAAGGGAGAAATGCATGTGGTTTGAGCCCTCTTTGGAGTATTGTAAATGCAAAAAATGATCATAGAGTTAAAAATAATTGAATGAGGGTAGTCCAACCAAAAATTATAACCCTTTTGTAGTGTTTTATAATGAACAAGTATATTATATAAGGTTTCAATCGATGACAAAGAATATAAGTTTGCTTGTGTAATTCTAAAAGTGAATGAATGCAATAAATGTAGTTACAAAAAAGTAGGTGCACTAATATGATTACAAATAGTTTTTATTTTATTCTCTGCATGATTTATTTAGACTCGAGTTTTATCATCTAACAATAGTGATTTTTAAGTGATGATTATATCTTATAAATCCTTTACAAATAATTCTTTATATGATCTCATGCTTAATTGGCAAAAAATCACAATTAATAATCATCAAAGAAATGATAATAAAAAAATAGAGACAAAATAAACTAAAAGTATATATCTATTGATTGATTTATATTTTAGATATTTATCATGTGCCATAAATAATCAATATCATTCAATTTGTATGGATATATTTATACATTGTGTTATTCTAAAAAATGTGTTTTGTTTTTATATTATTAAGGGATAACTAATCTAATTAAGGGTAAGCCATATTGGTGAGATAGTATTATTGTCTATAACCTTGAAAAATCTAGGTACCCTTAGGGTTTCATCCTTCTATCACTATAATTTTAGATTTTAGTATTTAGATTTGAGTTAAAACTATTATTTTTTTTATTTCCTCTATGCATGTGGCCTCAAGCCTAAGGTTTTTATTTTTCAAAGCCTCAGACTCAGATGTTTTATTATCTATTAGGATTAGGATTTTTGTTCTTAATTATTACTATATTATGGTTTGGTAAAATAAAAAATGAGTAACCAATCTAAACCCCCTAATATCTCACATCCTTTGATTTTTTTTATTTTTTATCCATTTCATGCCTTATTTTTTGTGATAATGAATATAATAATGATTTAAAAAATGTGAATTCACAATGATTTAATTAAAATAATAATATGATTATGAAGCAATTAATTATGATTATGAGTATAAAAAATATTTGTATAATAGTGATGAATCTAGGTAAGAATGAAATGAAAAAACTAATTATGAATTAGAAAAACCTAGTTCTCCTACATATTATTTTACATTATTATATTAATAATAAAAAGGGAAATATTAAATAAATAATAAATTACCCCATGTACTCTCATATGTTTTCTATCATTACACATAAATAATAAAATTCAATATCATCATGCATAGATGTTATACATTTTGATGCTTATGATGTTCCACTTTGAAATAATTTATCTCCATGTAATGATACTATTAGTAACATAGAAAATGTGGGTATTATCTCTCCTCAATTAGTATGTTAGAGTAGTTACTCTTTAGAAATGAATTTTATTCTCTCTCCATAAAAAATTAAATGTAAAAATATATCTTTGTATGAAGATTACATTAAATCAAAATGTGATTCAACTTCTATTATTACTTTAAAAATAAAATGTGATGAATATCTCATTCTCTGTAATGATTCCAAATTATACAATGATGGTGACTTTTGATTGTGATTCTAATAATGCAATTATATTTTTGATTAAATATACTATACATGTGTTTAGGCTAGATGGTTAATTAAGACTGTTGATTGAATTTCTATGATGCAATGACATAGGTGATCTCAAAAATTAACTTATCTCTCTCACCCTAAAATAAAAATCATACCATGATAGTATGGATGAAAATATTATATAAGTTTTAACCCCCTAATACATAGCATACTTGAAAATGCCTATCCCAATTTTTTTTCATGCCCAAGTTTCAAATGTTTGATGGTCATGTTCATCTCAGTAATCAATTAACTCAATCAAAATTACTTTAATAAATATACCAATGATGGGTATAATATTATTAAAGGCATTTTACAAAATTTAAAAAATGAAAAGTCTTAAATTTGGTTTTATATTTATCCCTAGTGTATATTTAGCTTTTATTGGTAAATTGGAAGATTTCATATCATAATTAATAATAATGTCACTCAATTAACATTAGAACATATTCAATGCTTAGGACAATGTCAAGATAAAAATATTGAACATTATATTTTTCATATTCAAAATTAGATTACATTATTTAATGTACCAATTCTCTAATTTAGAAAAGCAATTTATATTTAACAAGGGTCTTATATCTCCAATCAAAAAAAGATTACTTCATAACTATTATCCTATTAGTGAGAAACTCTACATGGATATTTTTCTAGTATGTCATGGATCTACATGATGCCACTACTAATTCACACGAGTCAATAATTAAAAATTATACAAGTACATATATAACTACAAATAAAGTTACAGATAAGGAGATTAAACCAAGTCTAGAATCCCCTAAGGAAAAAAGTCTTGTTAAAGTTCCAAATAAAATGAAAGAGTCAAAAGTTTGGGTTATAAAATAAAACCCATGTTAGTTATGGAAAATAAATATAAACCACTTAAGTTTGATAGTTTCAATAGTAAAAACAAGTGGTATTTTATAAACATTACTTGATATAAAATAGATCAATTTACCTCCTAAATATTGTAATCCTCTTCATCACCTTGAAATGACTAAGGGAAAAACCATTTTTTTTATTATCATTAGATCAATCGACATACAAATAATTTTTTTTTATGTATTATGACAAAATATTGACAAATTTTGGAAAAAGGGTTAACATATTTTTAATAGTAGAAACTAGTTTGATAAGATCCCATTATACATATTACTATTAACTCATCTAATGAAGATCAATATATCACAAGGCATTCCTACAAAGGAGCCAATGGTCCATCAGGATTGTAAGGTCAATGTTAATAAGATAATATCTTCTTCTAGTTCACATTATAAAAGGATAAATTTTTTCCTGGGGTATTCCTCTCAATGATCCAATTCCCATTCAATCCCTTATTAGAGGTGAACATAGAGAAGGCTTGGTTTTAAATGAAAAGGAGAAACACAATATATTCCCAATTTGATTTTCTTAATAATTTGTAATATATTTATCAATACTTACAACATATACGAGGATGTCAAGTGGCATTCTAGTTTCTTTGGGGCATGTTATTATATATACACAAGAATTTTTCATAAGATAATATTACATTGGGATAATCATGGATAAAAAAGGGAAAATATTTTGACAATGTTAAGATGAATATCTATTTTACTTTCCAAGAATTTATAATTACATATCAAAATTATAGAGCAAGCAAAAAAAATACATATGGTTATATAATATCCAATACAAGTGTGGGTACCAAAATAAAAAAAAGAAAATAAATATCAGGGATTAAAACAAGTTTATAAAATTATATAAAAAAATCAATAAAAGGAACCATTTAAAGTTGTGGTGAAAGATACTCCATCAACCAACTTTACATGATTACAATGCATTTTTATTCTCAAGTGGTTGGATGAATAGATTTTGTACACCACAACTGATTAATATGAATGGTTTCATGGGTTATTTTCATACATAAATGCATTTTTTATTAATGATTAAAACCATTCTAGACATTTCATGTACATAATACAAAATAAATTCAAACACATATAATTTAGAAATTAAAATGCACAAGTACAATATAAAACATAATAAATCACATAATATATATCTACAACAATCATTTACAATGACAAAACTCCCAATCAATAATGGGAGAATCATATTTATTTTCCATCTACATCATCAATAACATCTATAACCCTAACTGAAGAAATAAAAATATCATATCTACAAACTCATGATCAAGACCTTCTATGTGCCTCCCAACCCTAATACACTCTTAACCTAGTTTATAGTCTACATCACTCCTATATTAATCTAACATTCTCTACTAGAGATGCACATACTCAAAAAATATTTTTTGACCTAAATCACCTATAACTATTAGGGGAGCAACCTTTCAACTCTAACTAAGTTATCAACTCATCTCTCTCTCTCTCTCTCTCTCTCTCCTCTCTCTCTCTCTTCTCTCTCTCTCTCTCTCTCTCTCTCATCTCTCTCTCTCTCTCTTCTCTCTCTCTCTCATTCTCTCTCTCTCTCTCTCTCTCTCTCTCTCTCTCTCTCTCTCTCTCTCTCCTACTATTATAGTGTAAGATGAAATTTTTATAGATACTCAAATATGGTTGTATATATACTCACAATACCATAAACATGCTCTAATATCCCAACTCCTATAACATCTATAAGAATTTTTTTATTCAAGGTACAAATGGAGATTTTGATGATATTTATCCACTATGTATCTCCTACAAAAAACATGTCATTAAACTCAACATCACTAAGTATAAAACACACTATTATCAAAGTACAAAAGATAAAGTAAAAAATGTTACTACATAATATACTTATAATCAACTCCATTAGCTTCATAAGGTTGTGAAATAGCTTGACCAACTCCATGATCACCTCCATCTTTTACTTGTGGTACAACCCCAAGATCATCAAATATAATATGAAATATTAGTTTCCATATAGATATCAACCACCAATGTTTATACTCTACTATGAAACAAACATCATATGCATATAGTATAATTATGAGAGGGTCCACATCCATTGTAGTAAGTGGTTTTATAAATCTACATTACTAGGGTTCTCTCTATAACCTGGATAAATAGTAACCCTTAAAGTCTAGGTCCATGGGTATCTTTCTAGGGGAACTCTTTTCTAATATCAAATTTCCATGTATTCTCTCCAAAACACCTAAAATTTAATCGTGTAACCACACACAGACCCAAATCTTATGTAACTCATTTTCATCCCTGGGTAACTTTGAAAAACCTAAGTATGACCTCTATCTAATCATATCATGAGTTAGTATATCAATAAAAATATAATATTCCATCATAATTTTAAATCTATGTCTCCTCCTAACCTACCTCTGTGTGTGTGTGTGTGTGTGTGTGTGTGTGTGTGTGTGTGTGTGTGTGTGTGTGTGTGTGTGTGTGTGTGTGTGTGTGTGTGTGTGTGTGTGTGTGTGTGTGTGTGTGTGTGTGTGTGTGTGTTTGTGTGTGTGTGTGTTTCTAACCACTTAGTATGAAGACCTCTAACATGGTACAAAAACAATGTGATCATAATCCAAAAAATGTAGTCAATTTAATAATCTTAGCCCACCACCATGATCCTATTGAGTAAATATATATAAGTCAAAGCATATATAGGTTATCATATTTTGGTCCCAAGAATATGTAGTGTCATGATCCTTAATTTTATAGAATATTTTATACATGTGGCAATAAATCAATATTGCACCTCCATCAATAGATATAAATTATGCCAAGAAAAAACATAAATAACTTCATAAGTGTGTAAAAACTAAATGTTAATACCTAAATGTGTACCACAAGTGCCCAAAGTGTAAAAAAACACTTATAATTTTATAATTATTAATAATTCAATGCATGAGTTATAGGTTGTAATAATCATGTTATTTGTTGGTAGAATAGAGGTAGAATAAGTGACTATTTCACAAAATTTATATTAGTTGGTGGTTGGGAGACACCATGGCCAAATAGCATATATATGAAAAATATGAAGTATCTATGCCAAGAACAATAAATTATGATCAATAAATAATTTAAAGACTAATCTAAAATGAATATTTATAATGTTAATTAAATTAAAGTGATTCGGTTCAAAAAGGAGCAAAAGGAAAGGTAGGGTAGAAAGAGATGTTTCTGATCTTCATTTGAAACATCATGACAAAGTTCAAATATCATATAGGAATGAACTTAACCAATATGTAACATGAAAAAAATCAAGCCCAAATCCTATCACACATCAGGAAAACTCCTAAAGAAGGTGGAAACAATGTAAATAAGAACAAGATTTAATTTAAAGATTTACCATGTAAGCAAATGACATTATCCCAAATGCAAGGAGAGTAAGAAAATGAAATGAACATAAGGACTTTTAGTATAGTTATGAGAGGGTCCACATCCATTGTAGTAAGTGGTTATCTAAATCTACATTACTAGGGTTCTCTCTATAACCTGGATAAATAGTAACCCTTAAAGTCTAGGTCCATGGGTATCTTTCTAGGGGAACTCTTTTCTAATATCAAATTTCCATGTATTCTCTCCAAAACGCCTAAAAATTTAATCATGTAACCACACACAGACCCAAATCTTATGTAACTCATTTTCATCCCTGGGCAACCTTGAAAAACCTAAGTATGCCCTCTATGTAATCATATCATGAGTTAGTATATCAATAAAAATATAATATTCCATCATAATTTTAAATCTATGTCTCCTCCTAACATACCTTTGTGTGTGTGTGTGTGTGTGTGTGTGTGTGTGTGTGTGTGTGTGTGTGTGTGTGTGTGTGTGTGTGTGTGTGTGTGTGTGTGTGTGTGTGTGTGTGTGTGTGTGTGTGTGTGTGTGTGTGTGTGTTTGTGTGTGTGTGTGTGTGTGTGTGTGTGTGTGTGTGTGTGTGTGTTTAACCACTTAGTACGAACACCTCCAACATGGTACAAAAACAATGTGATCATAATCCAAAAAATGTAGTCAATTTAATAATCTTATCCCACCACCATGATCCTATTGAGTAAATATCTATAAGTGTAAGCATATATAGGTTATCATATTTTGGTCCCAAGAATATTTAGTGTCATGATCCTCAATTTCATAGAGTATTTTATACATGTGGTAATAAATCAATATTGTACCTCCATCAATAGATATAAATTATGGCAATAAAAACATAAATAACTTCATAAGTGTGTAAAAACTAAATGTTAATGTCTAAATGTGTACCACAAGTGCCCAAAGTGTTAAAAAAACACTTATAATTTTATAATTCCTAATAATTCAATGCATGAGTTATAGGTTGTAATAATCATGTTATTTGTTCATAGAATAGAGGTAGAATAAGTGACTATTTCACAAAATTTATATTAGTCGGTGGTTGGGAGCCACCATGGCCAAATAGTAGATCTATGAAAAATATGAAGTATATATGCCAAGAATAATGAATTATGATCAATAAATAATCTAAAGACTAATATAAAATGAATATATACAATGACAATTAAATTAAAGTGATTCGGTTCAAAAAGGAGCAAAAGGAAGGGTAGGGTAGAAAGAGATGTTTCTGATCTTCATTTGAAACATCATGACAAAGTTCAAATATCATATAGGAATTCACTTAACCAATATGTAAAATGAAAAAAATTAAGCCCAAATCCTATCACACATCAGGAAAACTCCTAAGGAAGGTGGAAACAATGTAAATAAGAAAAAGATTCAATTTAAAGATTTACCATGTAAGCAAATAACATTATCCCAAATGCAAGAAGAGTAAGAAAATGAAATGAAAATAAGGAATTTTAGTTAACCTATCATTGGAAAAGGTTAAAAACTCTACAATAAAATTCACACTCTAAGAATTCATAATAACCATTCAAATCTACAAGTTAGAACAAGTGAGAGAGAAGCCATGATAACAATGAAAACAAGCAAATACTGGACAATATTTTCAGAACTCATTGCTTGTATTAATTACTCTAACTTAACAAAGTAATTTTGATCTCAAAACTCCCTCTATTTACAAATGATAATACTTCCTTATATAGATAACCCATTAGGTATGTCAGTTAGTTATTTCCCATTGCATTGGTACATGTGTATAGGACAAGTTCCCTTTCTACCACCTTCTAGAATAAATGATCTTTTTAATAATCATATCTATAGGTAAGATGTGTTACCAATTACACATGCCTAAAATAATATTTTTTTTCAAGATTTTATACAAACTAAACTACAAAGGGAATATTACTAATGTAATTAGCTTGATCTTGAGATCTCTTTATTGTTGAATTGCTTAGTTATTGTTATTATAAGATCTCTATTTCCATTTAATATTGCTCATCTATTAACAATAAATTGATCATGGGATCCTCAAAATTTTGTATTCTCGATATGCCAAGCCTCTAAGGTTTTTTTCCACCTCTCATTCTTGACTTCAGAAATCATATCCATGATCCTATTAGTATCCCCTTTTGTCCTTCCTCAGCTCTCATTACTAATTTCCTATTTGTTGAAGTCAAATAGAGCTCGATATCTTCCCTTAAATACTTATTTGGGTTGTCATGGATATGAGTTCATTAAATTTCTCCCTAGTGGATCATACTTTGATCCTAAAATGAATTATGCTTTAGATAGACATCAATTCAGGCTCTCCTTTGTATTACCAAGTTTGTAAGGCCTTTAATTTTGCACATTTCACCCATGTGGCTTTGATGTAGAATTTCCATACCATCTTCATGGCATTCTACTCATCCTTTTTCAAAATATGATCATTGCCTTTGAAGTTGGATCCAAGTAACTATATTGAAATTAATGTCCTTACAATTGTCATTTAATGTTTGCATGAATGTCATTGACGGTCATGTGACCATCAATTTGAAACATGTCATTAGGGATCTTCATTATCTTAAAATTGATGTCCTCATAGCCATCATTTGATGTTCACACAATTGTCATTAACAATCACATGACTATCAATTTTAAGCTCATATTCAAGATTGTTTACTATCATAAATTTCACATCTGCATGAACATAATTTAGGATCCACATGAACATCATTAATAGGTGTATGACCATAAAATTTAACCACATCCTCGGTACTATTTTTTAGGTTTTCCACTTGTCATTTATGGGTTTGTCCTTCTTCCTACGTGTGCTACATGTTAGTATAATGTTTGATAGCATCTTCATTGAAAAACTTTAATTTGACTTGCGTTATTAGATCTTAATTGGGAAAGTAGATGTGCATATTTGATCTCTAGAAAGTGCTCAAGATTTAATATTACTTTGTTGAAGTCTTGGATTATTATGATCCATCAATAAGATGTGTATGTTATAATGCATACCATCGATCATCTAGAACTTGCTCAGGATTTAAGATGGGGACCATGCCTTAAATTTTCAACATTAACCTCACTCTGTCAAATATTGATCTATGCGCAAACATGAGCTATAGGTTGTAATCCATGGGATCAAATGTGATTGGTCCCTTCAATAAAAAAATTAATTATGTAAGCTCAATAAATACATAAAGCTTTGAACCAATATTTTATTTGTATTAATAAATACAAATATTTTAGTCTAAGGTTTTTAAGCTAAGTTTGTAACATGTAAAAAGGACCCTTCGAATAATAAAATTCATAGCATAAGGTTTAGCCTAATGTTTCTATTTCATAGATGTAATTTAAAACTTTAGACTAATTTTAGGATAATAAATGGTACCTTACATTAGTTAGATCATGTTAATAGTAAAATAGACCAAGGGGTCATGGTATATAAAAGAGACAAAGCATAATATTTTTAGCCTAAGGTTTGGTTGTGTTGAAAAAAAACATGACCAAGCCTTAGATAGAACTAAAATTGAGTCCATGGCATAATTAATCACTCCCACTTAAATTTAAATAAAATATTTCACCAAATTAAATTTGAATTAAAAGGTTTAGGTAAAACATTAGGCTAAGGTTTCAGAATATGAAATTAATCAGTCAATTATAGACCAAGGTTATAAAAAGATAAATTTAACATTGAAGCACAAAATCCTAAGCATGTTCACTCCCAATGGACTCCATTAAACCTATAACCTAAAACACAAATATCTAATGTTAGCACTTTAGATAAGATTAACTAGAACCATGAACAAATAAGTCATCCATAATGTGCAATCATGTGAATGACACTTTGATGAAGTAAATATTTAGTTTTAAGGTACAAATTTTCACAATTTAACACATGGGTCCCCATTTTTTAGTAATGGTCATATGTTGACCTCAATAAATCAATACGTTTAAGAGAAACATAGAAATACATTAGAATTTAGAGCCTCTAGTTTATACTAATAATTAAGCTACTTATTCCATTTGATTAGGCACTATTATTAAGATTAGTTCA
>JARHVA010003310.1:330000-495000 GCA_037957365.1 Torreya grandis | reverse complement strand
AAAAAAATTTAATGATCAGCCAAATCTATATTAGAGAAACTCATTTGTATGTTTTCAAATGATTTAGAGGCCAATGAACCTTTGAGAAGCATAGTTTCTGTTAGAGCCTTCCCCTATATTTCTTACTTATTTTTACAATTGAAGAAGCTAGTGCTCAATTTTTTGACCATTTATAATATCAAGTAATTTTAATTTTTGGGTGTTTTACTCTCATAAACTAGAGAATTACTACTAGATGTGGGAATTAGAGTTCTATGAGTTTTTGGATGGGATCCACTTGTAGTGCCATTTAGGAACTCTAGGTTTTGGCCAGGATATGTATGACTCAAGGATAATTGGTTCTAAACTAGTGTTAAATTAGGTATACTAGGAATGACATTCATAATGGGCCAATTTGAATTGACATTAAGCATGGAATACATCATATGACCTTGGGGACGTATTTAGCCATTAATGATCATGAATTTAGAGTAGGCCTAAGTCAATGTGTTTATGACTAAAAGAGACCTTTTAAGGAATACAGAGGTCATTTATGAGCCTTATAAATGTATTTTTCTTGTCCCAATAAATTACACTCATCCTTATTGTTTACCATGATTTTGAGTACTTTATTATAAGTTTCCTTCCTCAATTTTACATAATCTTGTAAATAACATTATGTTTCCATACTCTTTGAATAGTTAAAATTATGTATTGGAATTAACTATATAATAGTTATATATTGATTTATAATGTCTTTTATATAATGCATTTTAAGGATGTTTGGAGAAATAGATATATCACATGGAATGTCCTATAATAAAGGAATCTAATTGCACAGACTATCCTATAGCCACTGCATGACCAAAGCCATGAATGAACAATTTTTTATTTGTCTTTCAATAGACTCATATAAACAACTATAACCTCCATGGAACCCAATAAGGAAGTGGTTAAAGGATTAAATAGATTTGTTTTTCCTACATCAATTTTGTAGAATTCACATGAAGGATTATTTTAGCAAAAGGAGACAATTTTGGTTATCCTAGGCTGAATGTTTCTAAGGTTAGAATATTTATTGTTTTGTATAAAACAATATCTTATATGGCATATATATGTGTAATAGCAAAGTTGAGATATAATATAGGTTGATTAGAGATTATTATAAGTACATTTTTTCAAGCAACTGTTATTGTAATTTCCTATAGTAATTCATTATTACATTTTTTATTAATATGAACAAGCATTTCATAGTTCAATTAAGTGTTGTGAGATGAAGGATTAAAGCTAAAGTCAAGAGGAAGGGCTCCATTTGGAAGTATGTAGCAACAATACAACCCATTTAAATATCTAATCATGTTATTTTATTTTTTATGCATTGTGTGTTTCATTTTTGAATTGTGTGATTTACCTTTTTGCTTAGATTTGTTTGAGGAAGCTTCCAATGTGTAACCATTTATTTCATAGTATTATGCTTATGTATAAATTATAGCATTTTATTTAATACATGAATTTAAAATATTAGATTATAATTAGCATAAGGTCAAATTAGAATATTGAGTGTGAACATATAGTGTGATGAGGCCACCAATTGATTACTTCGATAGACTCAACCATGCTTATGTAATTTCCATAACTTTCCATCACCTATGCAAATGCATGAATGAAGTTGTGATTTTGTATGTTCATTGATATGTGTGTGTGTGTGTGTGGTATGTTATGAATTATTGATGATTTTCATTGATTGAATTATATTGGTGTGACTTTATCTAATAAACATTTGAAGGGTCATAAAAGGCTACAATATCTTGCTAAGCCATAGATACTATAGGATGCCCATTGAAACTATAGGCCTCACCTATAGATTTCTCATAGCCACTATAGAGTGCCCATAGAAACTATAGGCTTCACCTATAGGTTACCTATAGTCACTAAAATATACCCACAACAATTGTTGGCTTCACAGATAGGTTGCCTACAATCACTACAGAGTGCCCTCAGCAACTAAAGGTTTCACCTATAGGTTGCTTATATCTAATACAGAGTGCTTATAGCCACTATGTAAATAGATTCATTATTGAAGAGATATTATAGACACATCCAGCTATCTTGGGGAACCAAATGGATGATTGGGAAGAATCATAGTTGTTGTCCAAATTCCCTACATGCAAGGAGAAATTGGATGTGCTACCAAAGATGAGAAAAGACAAAGATAATGAGAAGAGACAAAAGAGATAAAATAGCAAAATAGTTTACCTTGTCTTTAACCTAATCAATCCTAAAATAAGTAAATATGGTTACCAACCACTTGAAGGTTGATTAGGGTAGTTTCTAAAGCATTTATATTTTTTTCTAGTTTGGTGTCTTTAGTTAAGAGTCAATAAAATACCTTATGTATTAAAAGGTAGAACCTAGATTAGAATAAGTTAGTTAATTCGAATAGATAATATCAAAAGTATTGGAATTTTAGCATTACACTATGAATATTATAAATTCTTGTATAAATCATTAATTTCTACAAAATTGATTAATGAGAGATTTATTTTGTGAGAAGTTTGTGAATTCTCTTAGAGAAGGATTGGAACTTAGTTATAAACAAGGAAGGGCCCCCTTGAAAAGAGTTGCAGTGAAGATCCTAACTCTCTTTAGCTTTAAGTGTGTTGTGTAAGTTGATTTTAATTACTTTGATTATATAAGTGTGATGCATGTGTGACCCATAAGTATGAATTAATTCAGTAGTTTTATCATAGTAGTTTCATAGTATATCTATTTGGTGAATTCTACATAAATTCATTGTATTACAACTAGAAAATTAAGATGATTTTTGAATCAATAATTCATATATAGTGTTGACATCCTTTAAAAGTGTACGTACCCTAGGTTGATAAGTAATTTTAATCATACTAAAGAATCTAGTATTAACTGGGTAATTAGTCTGCATAACATAGTGACATCATCTTATTAAGTCTATGTCCTTGAGTTGACATTTAAATGAAGTAGAAGGTACAATTCTATGGTAACTCTATTTTTTAATTTTGATTAAGAGAAGTATATTTGATTGTGAATCAACTACTAGTCATTTTTGGCACCATTGTCAAGGATGGGTGCCACACACTTATTGTTAAGCACAAAATATACTGAGAGGAGGGGTGAATTAGTATATTAGATATATTTTACTTAATATTATTTATTTTATTTAACCACTTAATCACACATTCAAGATATGTAATACAACTAAAACAATAATATGCACCACACAAGAGAGAGAGAGAGAGAGAGAGAGAGAGAGAGAGAGAGAGAGAGAGAGAGAGAGAGAGAGAGAGAGAGAGAGAGAGAGAGAGACTAGATTTTTATGTGAAACCCAAATTGTGAAAGACCACAAAGAAAAATCTCAAGCATATGAATGAGTACCAACTCAAATTACAAATTTAAAAAGCACCAACTTGTAGGAACATCAACCCCTTTGCTGAGCACCAACACAACAACTATTTATGAGCACCAACCCACAAGAACACCAACCCCTTGCAAATATTTTTGAGCACTAACCCACAGGGGAACCAACCCCTCTTGTGTATAAAACACAACTATCTCTCAATGTTTCATACTCAACAAATAATATAAATTTACAATATCTCCTACTTTCCTCTCTTTGAAAACAAATACAAATCATGAACTCTCTTGCATATTATAAATGACTTCAATCCTCATGGAAAATGGCACAAAACCTGCATGACCCTTCGTATCCTTGCATTTGAAAAGTCATATGGTGACCTTTTATAAGAAAATGCATCCTTCCTTATTTTTTCTTTATCTTGGAGAATTTTTTTATTCCTTAAAGTGTCCCTTCATGGAAAAATTCACTATACCCTCTTTTGTCTTCACATGGTGACTCTTGGAAATCCTCAAGATGACTCTTCATGAGAAACTACATCCCATTCCTCTTTTGTATTTTACCCATGACTCTTTAACTTCTCCATGGGCCCTCTTTTGACTTATATGCAACCAAAAATATATTTATTAATATTAAATAAATATTAACACACATTAGCCAAAATATGAATATTAAAAACACCATTAAATACAATGGGGCCTTTATTAACAATAATGCTAGACCTTTGACATCAATGAAAATATTTCCAACAATCTCCCCCTTTGTCATTGGTGGCAATCTCAAACTTAAATTTGCATATCCTAAAACCTACACATACTACCATCTTAGAAACATACAGTAACTCCCCCTTACTATAGAAACTTATACCTATTCCTTGTACCTATTCCCTATACCTATTTTTGTACTTGTACCTGTACCTATACCTATTTATATTATTTCCCCCCTTTGAAATCAATGGAAAAGGGTTTAATTAGAGATAACACTTAGCTCCCCCTTAACTGATGCTAAACTTCAATGTCAAGAATTAAAATAAATTACTCCCAACTTCTAACATAGATACTCAAATGTGTCTTTTGGTAGTGCCTTTGTGATAATATCTACAACATGTGAATCTTCATCTTTGTACACCTTATTTCCTATACACATTGGTGTGTCAACTAGTGCACGATCCTCAAAACCAAATTTCTTCAACATTTCCTTGGCATATTTACTTTGAGATATGAAAATTCCTTTATCTGACTGAAATATTTTCAATCCTAAGAAAAATTATAATTCTCCAAGCATAGACATCTCAAATTCTTTTTGAATATTATCAAAAAATTCTTTTGTCATATTTTTAAAGTTTCCTCCAAAAGTGATATCATAAACATATACCACAACAATCAATTGATGCTCACCTTCTATTTTTATGTAGAGATTATTGTCAACAAATCCTCTCTTGAAAGCTTGATCCTAAAGTTACTTATCAAGTCTTGCATAACAAGCTCTGGGAGCTTATTTCAATCCATACAATGCTTTCTTCAATATACATACATGGATACTAATATTTTAAAGAATAAATCCCTTAGGCTACTCAATGTAGACCTCTTCTTCTAGATTCCTATTTAGGAAGGTAGATTTAACATCCATCTCAAAGACTTTGAAATTTTTAAACACTGCATATGAAAGAAACATTCTAATATCCTCTATCCTTGCCACTGGTACAAAAGTTTCTTCCAAATCTATTCCCTCAATTTGAGCATATCCTTTACATACTAATCTTGCTTTATTCTTGGTCACTTCTCCATTTTCATTCAACTTATTTCTATAAACCCATTTTGTTTCTATCACATTATGATATTTTAGTCTAGGTACTAATTACAAAGTATCATTAATTTCTATTTTATTTAATTCTTCATCCATATCCTTAAGCCAATGCTTATCATATCTATCTTCTGAAAATGTTCTAGGCTAAATTTTGGATAATAAAGAGAAATTAACTAGCTCAGATTCACTTACCATCATTCTTCTAGTGTGAATTCATTTATTTATGTCCCTGATAATGTCACTTTCATTATGATTTATCTGAACATATTTAGATGGAGTTTTCATGTCATTTTTCTCCTTCTTCTCATCTTCATCTAATTCTTCAAAATCTTCATCTTCAATGATTTCAAGAATGTCTACTAGATCACTAATTCTTTGTGTTCCATCTTCTTCTATCTTGACACTTGCACTTTCAACAATTTTCTTGGTTCTTTTGTTATAACATTTATAACATTGAATTTTTTAAGAATAACCAATAAATATACCTTCATCTTCTCTAGATTAAAACTTTCCAAGTTTTTCATCAATTCTCTTTATGAACCATTTGTTACCAAAAAATCTAAAATAATTAATTGTTACTAGTTTGTCTTTCCATAACTCATAAGGAGTCTTTTCACTATTTTCTCTCAATAATGCTCTAGTTTTAATATTCACTACTATAACAACTACCTCTCTCCAATAT
Organism: Torreya grandis; assembly: GCA_037957365.1. NCBI lineage: Eukaryota > Viridiplantae > Streptophyta > Pinopsida > Cupressales > Taxaceae > Torreya > Torreya grandis. Next base: position 489,142 of record JARHVA010003310.1, on the reverse strand, counting down.
TTATCTAGTATCTTGGATTCATTTAGCATTGTCCTCAACATCTCCTGAACTATTTTGTTTCTCTACTCTACTACTCCATTTTGTTGTAGAGTTTTGGCTACTGAATAATGTCTCTTTATTCTATGGTCTTCACAAAACTCAATAAATTGATCTGACATGAATTCTCCTCCTCGGTCTGATCTTAGACACTTAATCTTCAAACTAGTTTCATTCTTAACTAAAGCTTTGAATGCTTTGAAATGTCTAAAATCTTTTGATTTTTTATTTAAAAACATTACCCAAGTCATACGTGAAAAATCATCAATAATCAACATGAAATATTTCTCACCTTGATTACTTTGAGTTCTCATAGGTCTACATAGATTAGTGTGAACAAGCTCTAGCATCTAAGTGGTTGAGTACTCTTTTGTTTTGAACCACCTTCTAGCCTACTTCCCATGCTGAAAAGGTTTATAAAGCATGTTAGATGTCTTTATAATATTTAGAAGATTTTTGACTGGTTGCTTTTTGATGATCTTGACAAGATTGTCAAAATTTATGTGTCCCATTCTCCTGTTCCATAGCCAACATTCTTCAATCTGATTTAAACATCTTTGACCTTTGATGTCTAATAACATATAAAAAATATTGTTTGTTCTCTTAGCATCTGTAATCAACACATCTAAATATTTTCTCCTAATTTCACAACCTTCTACATAAAAATTTAGTGTGTGCCCCTGATCACACATTTGAATTACACTCAAAATATTATGCTTAAGACCTTATACTTATAAAACATTTTCAATTTTAGTTCTACCATTATCCAAACTTAGTGTACCTTTTCTAATAATTTGAGCCATAGTATTATCTTCAAATTTCACTGTGCCATAATTGATCTTCTTCAAGGTTATGAACTTGATTTTGTCTCCTATCATGTGACTTGAACATCCACTATCAATGAACCATGTCTTTTCTTCATTTATTGCATGCAAAGTTGTCTATACCAACATAAATTTTTTAGGTTGTTTCTTCTACCATGAACTTATCTAAACTTTCTTCCTGATGAATGGAGCTTTGAAACTTTGGTCCTTCCTGACTGACTTGAAGACACTTTTACAGTACCAGGCTATGTGTCTAAAGTTATTTTACTTTTAACATGGTACGGCCTCTTCATTAAATCTTGATAGAGGAGTAAAATATTTGTGGCTTCTACTTGACTCTACATGGATTTTCTTCTCCTTTTTATTAAATTGTTATCCCTTTTTCAACATTTTATTTTCTTATGACCATATCCATTACAATCAAAATAATAACCATAAAAATAGGACCTATTTTTGTATCTCTGACTTGATTACCTTTTGTAGCTCTATTCCCTCTAGCCTTCTTAGTGTGAGATGTCCTCTATATTCTTAAATTCTTCCCATTTTATTTCCTCTTTTGTAATAGCTTTAGCATCGCTCTTTCCTTTTTCCATGTCTATAAAAGTAGTGGTGTTCGCTTTCTCTTTTTCAAATCTAATACCTATTTTATCTGACATTGATCTTTAATTTTCTAATATCTTATTCAACATATTAGTGTTATTCTCAGATTTTGAATCATTAATTGCTCTATCATTGATTTATTTATTTATTTTCTCAATATATTCTTTTAAAGAAGCAATTTCAATAACATACCTTTCACATTATTTACTCATTATTTACAACTATGTCATTAGATCATCTTCATTCTTCTTGGCTTCTTCAAAGTGTGCTTGTATATCTTCAATTATTTCCTTTGACTCCTTTTTATTTTTCTTGATCTGGAGCTTTAATCTTTGATTCTAATTTTCAAGAGCTTTTAACTTATTTACTTTGGCTTCATCATGTTCTTCTTCTTGATCAACTATACTTTTGCTTATGCAGGCATCTTCATGTATGGACATGAATAGAATCTCTTTTTCTTTTGAATCACTAACTCCACTATCTTTAGCTGAGCTAAGATCTTTATAATAAAAACTCTTCTTCTTGAATCCCTTCTTGAATTTTCCTTTAAAATTCTTCTTATCTGTAGACTTTCCTTCTTCATTTTCACCATTGCCCTTATGTAGGCACTTAGTTAAAAAATGTCCAATATTTCCATAATTAAAACATTTAAAAGGTAATTTTACTTGATATTTACCTATGCCCTTTTTTGTCTTGCGAATGAATAGAGCTCCATTTTCATCTTCATCATTGCTAGAACTGTTACTTGATTCTTGAATCTTAGCCTTCTCTTTCTTTGGTGTCTTGAAAGTAGCTTCTCTTTTTTAGGGTTTCTCTTATTTGGTCTACATCTCATATGCCATAATAATACCATGTAGTTCATCCATCTTTAGCTTGGATAAATTTTTAATCTCTTCAATTGCCAAAACTTTTGCATCATATCTCAATGATAGAGATCTGAAAACTTTTTGAGACATAATTGATTCTTCTGACTTTTCTCCAAGACCTTGAATCTGATTAACTATTTGATCAACTTGTAAAAGATAACTTTCTATATTTTCTTGCACTTTCATCTTCAAACTCTCAAACTATCTTCTAATATTTTGAAGCTTATCTTGTTGAACCTTTCCATGACCTTTGTAAATATGCTCAAGTTTTACCCAAGTTTCATGAGCAGATTTACATTACATAACTTTAACAAATTATGATTCACATAAACCACATAAAATAGCATTTCAAGATTTATCATTATTTTCACTTACCATCTTTTCTACTAAAGTAGTTACAAGTGTTTTTGGCTCTTCATATTCTCCATCACTACTTACCAAATGTCAAATCCAAGGGCCATCAAATAAGTCTTCATCCTTATGCTCCAAAAATCATAATTTATCCCATCAAATAAAGGTTCATTATTTGTATAAAAACCTTCATGTGATCCAGCCATCATGCTTTCCTGATCTACCTTCAAGCTGTAGAACTTTTTCAAAAGTAACCTGCTCTAATACCAATTGTTAAGCAAATAATATACTAAGAGGGGGTGAATCAGTATATTATATATATTTTAATTAATTTAATTTATTTTATTTAACCACTTAATCACACATTCAAGATATGAAATAGAATTGACATAATATTACGCACCACAAAAGAGAGAGAGAGAGAGAGAGAGAGAGAGAGAGAGAGAGAGACCATATTTTAATGTGGAAACCTAAAGTGGGAAAAACCATGGAGAATAATCTTAAGTATATGAATGAGCACCAACTCAAATTATAAATATTTCAAGCACCAACTTGTAGGAGCACTAACCCCTTTGCCAAGCACCAACACAGTAACTATTTATGAGCACCAACCCACAGGAGCACCAACCCCTATTGTGTAAAAAAACACAACTATCTCTTAATATTGCTTACTCAACAAATGATATAACTCTACAATATCTCCTACTTTTATCTCTTGAAAATTAAATAAAAATCATGCACTATCTTGCATATTACAAATGGATTCTCAGGCATTTATTTATATTTTTACAAATGACCTTTGGCATTCACCCTTTGTGACCATTCAATGCTCATTCAAAATGGCACCAAACTTTCATGACCCTTTGTATAATTACATTTGAAAAGTCATATGGTGACCCTTCATAACAAAATGCATCCTTTCCTCTTTTGTCTTTATCTTGGTGACTTTTCATATTCCTCAAAGTGTCCCTTCATATAAAAATGTGCCATACCCTCTTTTGTCTTCACATGGTGACTCTTATAAATCCTCAAGATGACTCTTCATGGGAAAATGTATCCCATTCCTCTTTTGTCCTTTACCCTGTGACTCTTTGACTTCTCCATGGGCCCGCTTTTTACTTATATGAAACTAAAAATATATTCATTAATATTAACTAAATATTAACACACATTAGCCAATATATGAATATTAAAAACACTATTAAATGTAATGCAACCTTTATCACCAATAATTCTAGACCTTTGATGTTAATGACAATATTTCCAACAATTATAATCTTTAATCTTGATAGTAATTATTTCTAGATGTTTATTATTTTTATCTCCAAATTTTGTTGTTATTTATATTAAATATTTATTTCTTTCATAGTTTAAATTTCCTATTTTGCAATTAGGATAGTGCAAAACTTTCAAAAAAACCCCATATTACTAACCCTATGCAAGTAGGGTGGGAAAAAAGTTAAAATAAATAGTGGTTGATATATGAAAATAGAAAGGAATATATGTAATTTTTTTCCTAAATCATAAATCATTGCTAAAATATTATAAATTTGTCCTTTAGAAATTGAGGAACATGAAGAAATTCTTGAATATCACTCACAATTTTTAATAAAAGAGGTAGAGAAGGAAGAATTTTTAGCTAGACTAGTAGCACAAGCTAGAGACCTTGAGGAGGTTCATACCCCTAGAAGATACCCACATGTACCACCTTTGATAATTCCTACCTTATCACCTCATAGTTAGGAATATGAAGTTCATTTCCCTTTGTCACCTAAATTTCTTGCTAAAGAGGCATTCAAGGCTATTCTTGCTCCTAGAAGAAACACCAAGCCAATAGAATGTTCCAATTTAGAGAGACCCTTTACCGAGACACTATTTAATGTTTTGAAACCTCCACACCATCCCCATTGTATAAGAATCCAACATTTATATGAAAAAAGATAACTTCTCCATCTTCTACAACTTAGGAAATAAAAGAATTCTGAGCAGTGGGTAGCAACAACCTCTAGTATACCAACACAAAGAGTATTCATGGGGGATCACTAGGAAGAAAACACTACCAATGATTCTACTACTTTCAAATTTCCCATCCTTACTCCTAAAAAAAATTCACCCATGAGGAATATACCTCAATCTTCCCTCCCTAAGTTTAGGGGAAAAGTATTTGAGGATCCAAACACATTTATTTTTGAGTTTGACATCTTATTTCATATCTATGATTATAATCAAGATGCTTGGAAATTTTTTTTTTCTAGCAACACTCAAAGATGCAACACTTAAATATTTCATGAGACTTGGAAATGCTGCCATTTCTACTTAGGAATAAATAAAGGATAAGTTTTTGATAAAATACCAAGACTATTTAAAGGGTTGAAACTATAGGAGAGATATATTCTAAATGACACAAGCTGATGATGAGTCATGTGAATAATATATGGAAATATTTTTGTTTAGCTTGTAAAAATATAAGTAGACTACAATAGATAAGGAATAGGTCAATTTAATATTCCTAAAAGGAATTAGAGATGATTGTCTGGAGGCATTAGATATAATGTCTAGTGTTGATGTTTCTACATCACCCTTTGATGAACTAATAGTTATATGTACAAACTACAGATCAACCATGAATAATAGTAAGGATATAACCCTTCCTACAACATATGCAACAAGACTGTCTAAAGGTGAAGTTATAAACCTACTCTAGGACATGAAGCAAGACATTATCAACCACCTAGTTACTTAGATTGATATATTACATACATAGAGGAAGTAAAAAGAAACTGAGAAAGCCTTAGTCACCTATTACCCTAAATGTAGAAAGAAGAAGGTAAATTACACATTCCATTCTATGAAATCTCAAGTAGCTAGCATAACTGAAGAGAATATTGAGCTAGTAAAGCTACATACCATAGGAGAATATGAGAATCAAGATTTTTTTTTGGTTCAATGGAAACCATAAGTACAAAGATTAGGTATGGCATCAAACTCTATGTTTAAAAATTCTTAATTTATAAAAAATACTTAATATGGTTCCTTGATGAATATACCCAATCAAAATTGGTCCCAAACAAATTGGTATCTACCCTAAAATCAATTATGTATGTAACAAAATGGACAACAACCTCAACCAAGGTAATTCCAAAACCAACAATGGTTCTTTCCCTCTAATCCATGGCAATAATAATGGAGAGGTAATCAAGGCTTTCCCCAAAAAATTTAAAAACCACAACAATAATAGGCCATAATTCTAAATACTAAACAATCTATTTAAACCACTTGATTACCCATCCATCCCATCCCTAATCCTTCTAATAAGTTGGTTCAACTAATATAATCCACTAAAATAATGCAATATCCAACATACACCTTAGACATTAATCAAGTTCAACTTTGCTTAGGTCATGTTCTTCCACAACCCACCTCACCCATAATCACATAACACTTTAAACCAACCCCACTCCATACTAATCCAAAACCACCCATGGATAATCTTAAGACATGTCCATCCTAAAATAAAAAAGAATCTAACAATCCTCATTTTCCAAAGAGATTGAACATATCATGTCCTGAACCAAATCCCAAATTCAATAGTTTAGGACAAATCAACAATGTGTGCATAAAAATCCCACACTTTCAAGCTATAAAGGATGTTCCTATCTACAATAAGGATGTTAGATAGTTATGTTTGAAAAAAATGGAAAGAAATAAGAAAGACCATAAAACAATCCAGGTCATTGGCTAACTAGTAGATATTATGTTGGGAAATATAGTTCCCCCAAAATATTATGATATAATAAGTCTTGTAGTTAATGTTAGCATCTACGGCCAACCCATCTCTAATAATTTAATTTACTTGGGTGTAACCATCAATGTCATGACCATGGAGACCATGAAATAGCTGAAACTTAGCACTCTCCATCCAATACCCACCATCCTTTAGATGGTTGATAGATCAATTATTAAAGCTGAGGGGATTATTGAGGACCTTATTATCAATGTGGGCTCATGGAAATATCTAGCAGAAATTATTGTCTTGTAGCTAAAAACCAACTTCAAGGGTTATCCTCTCATCCTTAGCCAACTATTATTGGCCACCATTGATGCTTTTATTAGCTATCAGTTAGGAAAAATGCTAATTTATACTAAAAATGACACCAAGAAATTGGTTCTATATATACCATCTTAGCCTTCCCAGAATGATGGCCCAACCCCTTAGATTGATGAATTTGAGGAAATTTTCTCCTTGTAAACTCTGTACACAATATAGTGGAGTCTATCTCTATAGGCACAAGAAAAAGACATTGTCCTTAATGATATCCTCAAAAACACCTATCAATAGGATCTTATAGCCACAAACTTGTTAGAATGGACACCATGCCCTCTTTAGAATACCTTTCCTAAGAATGATCTTGCTAAAACCATAAGTGAAATTTCCACATTCTATCAATTGGTTCCACATCATTGAAACTATTATCCTTTAATCACCAACATAGAAACCATACTTTCTCTAAAAGAAACAAGTAGACATTTTGCCAAACAAACCTCTCAACATCAACACCTCCTTAACACCCCATTAAGAAAGTTAGTTACTTACAATGCTAAGAAATCACATAAAAACATTTGCTTGGGATTATCAAAAATGAGAGGAATACCCCTATATTTATGCATGCATCACATTTACATTAAAGAAGAATTAAAACCTATTCACCAACCCTAGTGATGAATGAATCTTGTAGTTAAAGATATTGTCAAAACTAAGTTTCAAAAACTCTTGGATCCAAGATTTATTTATCCTATTTTAGATAGTTATTGGGTCTCTCCCTTGGTATTTATCCCTAAGAAATGGGAAAAATGATGTATTCACATTGATTACCAAGAATTGAATGCTGCTACTAGGAAGGATCACTTTCCCCTACTATTTATCGATCAAGCATTAGATATATTAGTATGAAAAAAGTATTTTTATTTCCTATATGGCTATAGTGGTTATAATAAAATAAAAATTACTCCATAAGACCAAGATAAAACCACTTTTACTTTCCCTTGGGGAACCTATGTCTATGTCATTTTACTATATGGTCTTTGTCGTGCCCAAACTAATTTTCAAAGGGTTATTTTGAGCATATTTTCTAATCTCTCCCATGATTGTGTTGAAATCTACATGGATAATTTCATTATCTATGGGTAGACATTTGAAGAAACACTAACCAACCTAGAAAAAAGTTTGTTAATGTTTTTTGGAGCACCAATTATCTTTGAGCAATGAAAAGTGTTACATGCTTATGACTTAAGGGATTATGTTGGAACATCACATATCCCCTGATAGAATTCATGTTGATCCAACAAAGATAAGTATCATTATGGATCTACCCACACCAAAGAAGTAGAAATATGTTAGAATATTTTTAATACATACTAATTATTATAGATGATTCATCAAAGATTTTAATAAAATTACCACCCCATTACTTGGATGGCTTACTAAGATGTTGAATTTGCATGGATTAATGATTGTCAAACTACCTTTCAACAACTCAAAGAACTTGTCATAATAGTTCTTATTCTAAGAGGGCCTAATTGGGATAAGCCTTTTCACATCCACATAGATACCTCTGACACCACGTTAGGAGTTATCCTTGGCTAGAAAGATGAATCTCTAAATTATGCAATGTTTTTTATCAACAAGATTATTCAACAGATTAAACTCAAATACACTATAATAGAGAAGGAATTTATTATCGTCATCTCTGATAACAACAAATTTTGACATTACATTATAGGTTACCAAGTATTAATCCACATAGATCATGTATCTATTAGGTATTTAATGAAAAAAAATGTTGTAATAGGTAAGGATAATGTAGTATTATATTTTCTATCTCAATTGTAAAATGATGAGCACAATCCTATTTTTGATGATTCTTTTCCTAATAAACATTTATTTGATATAATAATTCAATCTCCTAGGTTTATATATATTGATATCTTATTGTAGGATCACTACCAAAATATTTCTCACCCAAGGAATAATAACATCTGATCCAAAAGAGGAGACATTATTCCTAGATTATGAGATATCTTTTTATCATTGGGCCATATTTAGTTATGAGAAGATGTATCTGAGAAGATGAAGCCTATGACATTCTTAGATCCTACCATGATGAACCTTATGGTGGTCATTTTATTTCCAAATGAAGTTATATGAAAGTACTCACTACTAGATATTATTGGCCTTCTTTTCATAAGGATGACATGATGTATATTCACTTATGTGATCAATACCATTGTATGGAAAAATTCACTCACTTTAATGAAATGCCATTACAACCACAACTAATTATATATCCTTTTGACAAATGAGGATTAGATTTTATAGGTCCCATTGATCTTAAATATAGAAACAAGGAATATATATTGGTATGCATTAATTATGTTACAAAATGGGTAGAGTCCAAAGCCTTAACCCATGACCGAGATGAGAAATTAACTAAGTTCTTATATGAATAAATATTCACCCACTATGGAGTACCAAGAGAAATAGTCACATACTAAGGCCCACAGTTTAAATCAAACCTCACAACTTCCTTGGCCAAAGAATATGAAATTAGACATAAAAGGTCCACCCCTTACCATCCTCAATAAAATGCTTAGGTGGAAGTGATAATTAGAAAATATACTCACTAATACTATCATCTTGCATAGAAATGATTGGTCAACTCATCATTTATAAGTAGTCTAGGCTTATTCTAGAAAACCGCAACTAGTTTCACTTCATATTAACTAGTATATGGTAACAATCCTATTATACCCATTGATGTTAAACCTAAAATATTAAGGAAAACACATGATTTGGGCTTGGATCTTTCCCAAGCTCAATGAGGGATCATAGAACTAAATGCACTTAATGGACTAAGAGAAGAAGAACTTGATCACATTGAAATAGTGAAAAGACAAAGTGTGGGTTGGCATGATAGGAACATCAAGACTAAGAATTTATAACCTAGTGATTGGGCACTAATTTTTACTCTAAATACAAGGATCATAAAGGAAATTTTTAGTCTAGATGGTTTGGGTCCTATGAGATCAAACAAGTTTTTTAAAATGGAGTTGTAAAGCTCGTGACCATTAACTCTATTTGATTTCAAGTATTGGTTAATGGCCATAGGCTCAAGATATATAAGAAACCATTTTATAAGGAAATTCTAACTTGCCAATTTCTTGAAGAACAACAATCATCTCATCTTCATGAAGTAAATCAACCTATTCCTATAGCTAAAGGGTATTTATATCAACCCATCTCTAATATTTTCCAAGAGTAGTAAAGATTTCTATATCTGAGAACAAGTCATTCACAATGACTTGATTTAGGATAAATAAAATCCTAACTTATAGATTCATATGATTCCAGTTGATTTTAGACTAGAAAATTTAAAAAAAAAATCATAAAATTTAGCAATGAAAACCTTCAAGAATTGTTGACAGCTGTTATCTCAAAAACTAGGTCACTAGATGATCGACATTCACTAAAAAAAAGAAAGATAAAGGGTAATAATGCTATATATATATATATATATATATATATATATATATATATATATTCATTTGGTTTTTCTTGGGAATTCATTCCCTTAGAGCATAAATACATTTTCTTTCTTTATACAAGATGAAACACATGTTGCTACAAGAAACACGTCTTGCTACAGGATGAAAAACTTGTTGTTACAGGAAACATTTCTTACTATAGGATTTATTCTTATCATTAAATCTTACATTCCACTTTCATAAAGTGTTTTTATCTCAATAAAATGACAACACCTGCTAGACTATCACTTTGAATCATCATTTATGTATTAATGAAAGGTATTCCTATAAGTAACATGGTAACTATTTTACATTTATTTCATGTCATAACTTTAAATTATTACTAAGATGATGGGTCTTATTCTATTAAAATTCCACAATATCTTATCCTTATCACACCAACTCACCATATCTTCTCCTTCACTAATTTATGTGACCTTTGATATGATATTACCACCACCCTTTGTTACTGGCATTATTTATTTGCACATGTCGGCTTCATCCCTTGAAGACAAGGAACAATTTAAGTTGGTGGGAGATTTTCCATAATTCAAATGGTTTATTTTTCTCCCAATGAAAAAATCACAAACATTTCACCAAAGCCACAAAACCTTATTGTAATAACATGAACTTGCAACTCAAATTTCATTTTACAATATGGGAGAGGACTTACTTAAACATGAACTTCTTGATATCATTCTTTTAACCAATAGACCAAACATTTGAGCCCTATTCCATAATGTAGGATGGGTATAATATAGTGAGAGGATACAGGCCCTAGATTAAGGAATTGTAGAAGAATTAGTTGTGTCATTGCATAACAACCTAGAAATAGTAAGAAGAATGGATATAAATCTGAAAAAACCATCATTCATAGAGTAACATGATTTCCACAAATAGGGGAGGAATGTAAAGAAAAATTTGATGCCAAAGTAGAGAGGTGAAAAATCATCAAAGGAAATGAAAGCTTGAAAACTTCAAAGCAAGGCACTGTATGGTTATATTTATCAGAAAGATGGGCCAAAACTATTGAGTTCATCTATAGATATTTCACTTATGAAGGGAGGTATTTTATGCTAGATGACATTCAATTTAAATTATTGAATCATTTAATTCATGATATGGAGATAAACCTCCCTAAATTCTTCCTCCACATGATCACAAAAATGGTAGAGACATTTCAAAGAGGTAATTCTAAAGATCTTTCCCATCATTGTTTAAACCATTTGATTGTTTAAGACTATTTGCAATTCATTAGACCCAACATAAGTTAGGAGGAATTTTTACAAGTACCAAGAAATTAAAAAAGTGATAAAGAAGTAAATGAAATAGAAGAGGAATTCAAGGTAGAATAATAGAGAGTAGAAGAAGCCCTTCCTATAGCTCCATAAGAACCTATAGTAGAAAACCTTCCTATAACTCCATAAGAACCTACAGAAGGAGACGTTAATATAACTACATAAGAACCTATAGAAGGAGACCTTCTTACAACCACACAAGAACATATAGTAAGGACTAAAGAAATGAATTCCATAACTAGCGAATATAGAGTAAAAAGGAAAAACTCATTCTCCAGCCTAATTTAGAGGAGTCTAAGGAGGAACATCCACCTTCTCCCAAAAATTCTAAGGTAACCTCTATTCCTCATAGATATCATAGATTGAAAATAAAAATGAGAAATAAACCTTCTTTTATTTTTGAAATTAATGAAGAATATGGAGAAAATAGACTACTAGTAGTGATGAATCTCTAGAGGCTAAAACAAAAAAGGAAGAATGTTCTCTAGAATACAATCAAGAGGAAAAATAATTAGAGCATAGTCTTGAAGATTTACATGAGGAACCAATGTAGGAAGAATAAAAAAATGGAGCAACCTACTATACAAGTGGAATTTCCCACTGTAGATTAATCCCTACAAGAATTTGAGTGATTAAGAAAGAAGTTATAGGATCAGTTTGGAGGAATCAATGCACTTGTTTTAGCATATTTAAAATTTCAACCCTCTATCAAATACCATATTATAAGCATTATTTCACAACCTTTTGGAGAGGTAAATCAACATGAACAACTTATAACTAACCAAGAAGTCATGTATCATTCTTTATTTGAAATATCTTCTAAATTGATTAATTGGATGGATAGCCAGTCTAAAAGTTTGAAGGCATTAACAAAATAAAATATGAAATTTAAAGAAGATAATAGGTTGAATGAAAATAAAATATACAAATTTTATAAAAATATTAAATACATGGCTTGTTTTACCCTAGACCCCATTGATTACAAACCTCTTACAAGAGTATATTCAATTTACCCTGAGGATGAATGGCATAAGTTCAAATTTATGAGAAATTACTATGGCATTCCTTTTGAAGTAATTGATCCCCTCTCCTTATTTCAAATCTATAAATAAAGCTCACAGGAAGAACAAGCACAATTATGTGAGTTCGATCTTCAAAACTATGTTGTCCCTTATGATAAGGAATGCAACCCTAATATATATTTTGGAGATGTCCAATTAAAGGAATTTTCATTATATCTATTGAATGAGCAAAGAATAACAAAATAATTAGTTAAATTTAGGAAAAAGGATAATGAAATCTAGCTGCTTATCAAGAGAGAATCAATGGCACCTAATGTTGTATTGAATGAATGGGATAATATCATGTTGAAGAAGGAAGTTAGAGCCTAGTTTACTAAGAATTATGATAAAGCCTAAGGTTTTTATTTAGGATTGAGAAATTCTATTGGTCCTACATCCAAAGATTTATACATTAAATGATGGAATGATCTCACTCCTGCTCTAAGGAAAAGAGAGGCATACTCCCCTTTTACCTTAAAAGTAGCATTTAACATGATCACAAAATATATTCTTCTTGTAGATGAAATCTGATCTCAATTGTTGAGCCTCACATTTTAGTCCCTCCTATTTTGGTATCCTATTCTAGATTGACAAAATAAATTCCCATTGGATGAAGCTAGAGAGGTAAGGATTTGGCAACTATTTGAATAGAGGCATGAATTTTATGCTCACCTTGCTAGTGGTGCCATAGATCCTATGGATTTTAGAGTTCTTTATGAAATGGAAATGGACAAGTTTGTTTCTCGTGGTCAAGAAAGATATTAATTTGGGTGGTGTGAAAAGCCTCATAAATATCCTATTCTTATATCCATCTATTAGACTCATCCTTCTAGTTTACCATTCTTTTGAGTACTTTCCCATAAGTTTCCTTCCTCAATTTTCCTTAATCCTCTAAATAACATTATGTTTCTGTACTCTTTGAATAGTTAAAATTATGTATTAGAATTAAATAAATGATATTTATATATTTATTTAGGATAATTTTTATATAATGTGTTTTAAGGATGTTTTGGAGAAATAGGTATATCACATAGAATGTCTTGCAACAAAGGAATATCATTACATAGACTATCCTACAACCACTACATGACCAGAGCTATGAATGAATAGATTTTGATTGCTCTTTCAACTAACTTGTATAAACAACTATAACCTCCATGGAGCCCAATAAATAAATGGTTAAAGAATGAAATAGCTTTGTTTGTCTTATAACAATGTTACATAATTTACATGAAGGATGACTTTAGTAAAAAGAGCCAATTTTGGTTATCCTAGGTTTAATGTTTCTTAGATTATAATATATATTGTTTTTTATAAAAAAATATTCTCTATGGTATATATATTTGTAACAATAGAGTTGAGATATAGTATATTTTTATTAGAGATTGTTATAATTGCATTTTGTCAAGCAATTATTATTATAATTTCATACAATAACTCATTATTACACTTTTGATTAATATGAACATGAATTTATGAGTTCAATTAAGTGTTCTGAGAGGAATGATTGGAGATGAAGTAGGAAGGAGGAAGGGCCCCCTTTATATGTCTATAGCAACAATCCAACCCATTTAAATAGTTAATCATGTTATTTGATTTATTTATGCATTATGTGTTTCATTTCTGAATTGTGTGATTTACATTCTTAATTAGATTTGTTTAAGGAAGCTTTCAATGTGTAAACATTTATTTCACAATATTATGTTCATGTTTAAATTCCAACATTTCATTTAATACATGACTTCAACATCTTAAATTAAAATTAGCAAAAGGTCAAATTAGAATATTGAGTGTGCACATATAGTGATGTCATCCTATCCAATCTATGTCCTCAGGTTGACATTTAAATGAATTATAAGGTACATGTCTATGGTAAATCTCCTTGTTCATTTTGAGCAATATAAGTATATCTGATTATGAATAAACTTATATTAAATCATGAGATCTATAACATCCTTATTAATTTCTAACGCTAGAGCCTCATTGGGTCTATAAGGGGATATGGTTCTACAGAACATTTTTTGGAACTGAGCATTAAAGACTTTGATAGTTTCATTAACATCCCTTTTAATTGTGGTGAACTACTGATATAAGCCATAAGGACTAATATTTTTTTCAAATTTATCAATGAAAACATTATTGAAGTCATCCCAACTGGTAATGTATTTTTATAGAAGGTTGAGAAACCAATCTTATGAAACATCTCTAAAAGTGAATGAGAATAATCTACATGTTACATCTTCATGAACTAAATTTAACAATCTCAAATCAGCCTTAAATGACTTAATATGTTCTTCATTAGTGATAACATTATTAGGATTGAAGAATTGAAATATATTTCAATATTTTGAGGAAGATCATGTATTATACATGACATGTTGATTGAAGAACCACCTAGCTAAGCCATACCTTGAACACATGAGTACCTTAAACTAGTGAAGTGTTTGAGACTTTGGGAATTCCACTTACCCAAGTCTTGCCTTTCAAAATTATATATTGTTACCTTAAAACCTATTTAAAATATGATGCGTCAAACTGATCTTTGTAAAGTATAATGATTAATTTTACACGTTAAGTGAATTTTGCATAAATACATGTAAATAATGACTATATTTAACTAAATAATCTCAATTATACATATAAAATGATGAATGAAAAGGATATTTACATATATAATATTTAATAAACTCAAATTTGCAAATAACTAATGAATATTTATATAAAAATACTATTACTAACCTTAAACATGGGGAATACGCAAAGCATGAACTACCTTTGCATGAATGTCTATGAATCATAAAAGAATATCCATCTTTGTCTAAGATAAGCACAAGTATTGGTTTAATACTATAAATATCTATTATATTTACACAATTGAGTAAAGGATCACTCAAATATGTAAAGAATACACCAATCTTTGATCAAAACACACCAGAATTAACAAAGATTCTACAATTTCACAAAGTGATAATTAAAGGCCTTCCTTCTAATGCTAGGGAAGATCCTCTTGTTCAAGCCTAAATGTGTAACATAGGTTCCCATAGTGTTCAAGAAACACTTCTCATTTTATAATTATTAATAACTCAATTCATGAGTTATAAGTTGTGATAATCTTATTATCTATTGGTGGAATAGAGCAGAACAAGTGACTATTTCAAAATATTTATATTAGTTGGTGGTTGGGATAAACCATGGAAAAATAATAGATCTATGAAAAATACGAAGTATCTATTCCAATAATAGTGAATTATGATCAATAACTAACCTAAAAACTAATCTAAAATGAATATTTACAATGACAATTAAACTAAGGTGATATGGTTAAAAAGGAGCAAAAGGAAGGGTAGGGAAGAAAGAGATGTTGATCTTCATTCCAAACATCATGACAAAGTTCAAATATCATATAGGTATGAACTTAATCAATGTGTAACAATAAATAGATTAATTCTAAATCCTATCGCACATCAGGCAAACTCTTAAGGAAAGTGTGATAATGCAAATAAGAACCAAGCTTAATTTAAATATTGACCTTGTAAGAAAACAACATTACCCCAAATGTAAGAAGAGTAAGAAAAAAAATAAGCATAAGTAATTTTAGTTAAAATATAATTGGCATAAGTTAATAAATCTTCAATAATTCTACACACACCAAGAATTCATAAAAAACATTCAAATCTAGAAGTCAGAATAAACAAGTGAGAGAGAGGCCATGATAACAATGAACACAAGAAAATATTAGATAATGTTTTTATAATTCCTTGCTTGTATTAATTTCTCCAAGTTTACAAAGTAAATTTGGCTCTTCGAACTCCCTCTTTTACAAATGAAAATACTTTCTTATATAGACAACCCATTAGGTATGTCAGTTAGTTACTTCCCATTACATTGATACATGTGTATAAGACAAGTGTCCTTTTTACCACCTTCAGGAACAAATGATATTTTTAATAGTCTAATTTATAGGTAAGATGTGTTACCATTTACACATTCCTAAAATAATATTATTATTCTACATAACATACAAACTAAACTACAAATGGAATATTCCTAATTTCATTAACTTGATCTTGAGGTCTCTTTGCTATTGAAATGCCTAGCTATTTCTATTATATAATCTCTATTTCCATTTGAAACTGATCATATATTAAATATAAATTTACCATCGTCTCCTTAAAATTTCATCTTCTCAATATGCCAAGACTCTAAGTTTTTTGTCACCTCTCACTCTTGACTTTAGTAATCATATCCATGATCCTATTATTATCCCTTTAGTCCTTAGCTCTTGTTCCTGATTTCCTATTTTTTGAAGTCACATAGAGATATATATCTTCCCTTAAAACACTTGTATAGGTTTCCATGGGTGTGATTTCATTAAATTTATCCATAGTGGATCATACTTCAATTATAGATTGAATTATGCTTTAGACATATGACAATTTAGGCTCTAATTTGAATTACTAGTTTTGTAAGGCCTCCAATTTGGCACATTGCACCCACATGGTTTTAATGTGGAATTTAAATAGCATCTTCATAGAATTCTACTCATCCCTATTCAAAATATGACCATTTACTTTGAATTTGGATCCAAGTATTTATCATAAAATTGATGTCCTCATGACCATGATCTGACAGTCACATGAATGTTATTAATGGTCATGTTATCATCAATTTTAAACACATCTTCAAGGCTCTATATTATCTTAAAATTTACATCCTCATGACCATTATTTGATGTTCATAGGAATTTCATTCACAGCCATTGGACGGTCAATTTTAAGCTCATCTTATGGAATTTTTACTATCTTAAATTTGAAATCCATGCAACCATCATTTAACATCCACATGAACATCATTTATGGGAATGTGACCATCAAAATTAATCATGTCATTGGTACTATTTGTTAGGTTTTCCACTTTTCATTTCTAGGTTAATCCTTCTTCCTAAATGTGTTATGTGGTGGTCTCATGTTTTCTCATATCTTTATTGAAAAACCTTTATTTGCCTTACACCATTATATCTTGATTGGGTGAGTAAATTTGATCTATGATATCTAGAAATTTCTTGATATTTAACATGACTATATTTATTTCTTGTATTTTAACACTATGTCAATCAGATGTGTACACTGTAATGTTTACCATCGATCATTTGGAACTTACTCATGCTAAAAGCTTTGACCATGCCTTAAATTTTCAACATTAACCTTGCTCTGTTGGATCTTGATATATGGGCAAACACAAGTCATATGTTGTAATCCATGGGGTCAAATATGATTGGTCCCTATAATCAAAAAAATTAATTACGTAAGCTTGGGAAATACATAAAGCTTTGGACCAATATTTTAATCATATTAATAAATGCAAATACTTTAGTCTAAGGTTTTTAAGCTAAGTTTATAACATGTAAAAATGACCCTTTGAATAATAAAATTAATATAATAAGGTTTAGCCTAAGGTTTTTATTGCATAAATGCAATTTAAAACTTTAGGCTAAGTCTACGATAATAAAGGGGACCCTACATTAGTTAGACCATGTTAATAGTAAAATAGACCAAGGGGTCATAGGATATAAAATAGACAAAGCATAGGATTTTTATTCCAAGGATTTGTTGTGTTGAGAAAAACATGACCAAACCTTAAGATAAAAATTAAAATGAGTCCCTAGCATAATTTATCACTCCCACTTAAATTTAAATAAAAGCTCCCACCAAATTAAATTTAAATTAAAAGTTCCAAGTAAAACATTTGGCTAGGGTTTTAAAATATGAATTTAATTAATCAATTATAAACCAAGGTTAGAAAAATACCAATTTAAAATTGAATCACAAAACCCTAAGAATTTTCACTCCCAAATGGGCTCCATTAAACCTAGAACCTAAAACATAAAAATACAATGTTTGCACTTTAGATAAGATTAACTATAACCATGAAAAAATAAGTCAGTTAGACCAAGGTGTGGATGATCTTCAAATAGAAATTATACGTAATCATGTGAATGATACTTTGATCAAGTGAATGCCAATTTTAGGGTACAAATTTTCAAAATTTGACACATGGGTCCTCATTTTTAAGAAATGGGGATATCTTGACCTCAACACTAGTTAAAAAAATATGAAAAAAATATATGGTATCATAATATCTATAACCAAATCCTATATTCTACATATTCATATATCGAATGGGATCATTTGATGTAGCCAAAACCCTCTATAATTTCCACTATGGTATAGGTTATAACTACAAGTAATTGATATCAATCTAAAGTGCACCCTTCGTATAAGTGGTTTCAAGGATTTTACATTCAATTGATATAACAAGAACACCCTTTAGGCTGTGGATGACCATGTGTGAGGGGTGAATATCTAGAAAGGTTTGGTTCCCTTGGTAAATCACCTAACTAATCCTACTCTACATTTTAATATGAAAATAGAGAAAAGACAAATTAAAAAATAAACATGAGGTGATACACCAATTATTTTATGACTCCTCTACCTGCTTATGATAACATAGTAGGACAAAAAATAGGTTATACTTATCTTACACATTCTCTTAATAAAGTTTTCATGCATCAATATTTTACATGAAGTCAATGGATTATTCTAATACTATATTTAACATCGCTAAAAGGTCCTATTTGAGACACAATCAACCAATGTTCACAACTAATTACCTGCACAACCAACTCTAACACAACATGTGACCTACAAAGATTAACTTTATTATATAAAGGTGAAATAAATTAGACACATATAAGAGAGAATATTTCTTCTAATATTGTATATCTATAAAAAAATTAGTATCAAATAGAAAATACAAGTATGAATAAGGTAAAATCAGTTTATTTATTAATTTAAAGGCTTGAAAGCCAATAGTATAAGTTATGAAACAAGTAGAGTCTTGTTACAAATAGTAGAGGGATACAACAAGAGGCATTCTCAACCCATTTTATAAGATAATGAGAAGAGAATAACTAACAGGTTTCATAAATGCATCTATTACAACATGATTTAGCTTATTTAAAGGAGAAGATAACTATAACATGATGCCACTATGCCTTATTTAACACATTAGGTTTCTATATTGATGACCTCTAAGGAGAAAATGGGTGTATCCATAAATGATAGGATTACTTTCTTAGTAATTTTAGTCTTCTTGGTGGCTTGATGGATGATATGTGTTCCATAACTCCTATATTAATAGCATGTAAAGATTATTATCGACATAAAAATGTAAATCCTATGTGCATCATGATCCTCAATACCTTTTACTCATTGAAATAGTTATATTTCTTCAATTAAAAAGTATTTTTATGCTTTGAGAGCTCCATTTTGGCATATTTTATACTTGCCAACCTATACCATTTATAACATATCCTTCATGAGACCTTGAAAACCACACCCATAGGATTAAAGTGATTTTAGACACCTTGAATCACTACCTTAGCATTATAGATGTTTATATCATGCTTCATATTCATTGTGTTTCCTTATAGAAACCTTTAAACATGTAACCTCATTATTGAACCAGTGGATAACTTGTTCTTTTCTTTTCAACACAACAATGATATTTTTGGTGTTGTTTCAAACTTATTTACATATTCCTATACCTTGACTAGAAAACCTATAATTTTTAGATTATTTAACTCCTATTATGATCCTCTTCAGATCTATAATTTGCCAATATACCTAAGATCATAACATGACCTAGAGCATATATCATTATAATAAGGTAAAAGAAGACAAAGAGGTTATTTAGGGAATTATGGCACCATTTGAATAATAAAAATCATCCCTATTATTTATGTGGACATAAAACACAAATATAAACCCTTTTAAACCTTTTCCCATTACATATTAGGCCTATTTGATATATCTTGAGAGTCAAGATGTCCTACAAGACTGTTGGTTGGGATTTGAAGGTCTTAAATCATCTCTTCTCATTTTAACCATCAATAATATAACATAAACATACTTTGTGATTCTTATAATCTACAATGATCTTAATTTAAAAATCTTGTAAGTTTTTCTTAATTCTTTCTCAACTTGAACTCCATTTTATTTCTTTGTCCTTATGAGGGGGTTTGTTGATATATACTTTATTCAAGATATCTCCAGATCAATGTATCCATCAAGGTAATATTTTTAACATTTTATTGAAGTTTACAAGTATATATAATTAAATCTAATGTATTCTCCCATCATCATTTTAATTTTATAACCAAGCTTGGTACTTAAATGAACAAGACATAGGTTTGTTAGGGTTTTAGGTTCTTCTCATAGACCCCTTGACTAAGCTTTGGATAAATACCCTTCTCCATACAACTTAGAACCATAAAAAAAACCTTAAAAATATTATTAAAATAATTTCCTATGATTCCACAAAGCTTCATACATGTTTCAAGGTTCCCTTGAAAGATATGACCATTTTTGTCTCTCTAAACCATTATTTTAGGCGCATTTAGAATTGTACAAGGAAAAATTCACATATATTGAGTTATAATTATCTTAAACTATGGGACCATTTTATTCTTTTAAAATACCCTATCCTTAACTCTCCTATAAAATTTAAATAGATAATGATTTTTCATTCAATAGATATAAACATTTTAGTATTCATTATGCTAACCTAGGGTTTCCTGGACTGAGCAGAACCTAATAGTTAATATAAGGGGAGATGTGACATGTGATCATTAATTTTAAATTTTAAAACACTTTTATAAATCTCTTTTATACACAACATTATCAAAACACCATCCATGTTTTAATAGTCTTACATTGATAAGAACAAACACTAATTTATTGATTGTAATAGGTAGACTATGCTTGTAAACCCTGAGAGTAATGGTGTTGGGGGTGTTTAAATTGTTATGAATTGTTTGATATTATTATGTATTATAAAATATTCCCCCCATAACTATAATTTTTATAGGAAAATAATTTGCATATCTTATACCATTCAACAAGTGGTAAAAAATACTGTTATCTTGACTAAATTTGATCATTATCTGAATGCCATTTTAGTTGATAATGCTCATAAGATAATATTACTTGTTCATGATCTATAATAAATTTCATGGAAAATATACATGTGAGTCTAAAACTCATTCAATACATGTGATTTACATGTAAATTATTTCCAAATTTATTTTGTAATCATATAAACCTTTGCTTAATACCTGGCCGTGAGAGGAAGATGCCTAAAACTCCATGAAAAATTCATCTTGATGCCTACAAACTTGTAAATTCTCTCATAAGATATAAATACCATTGAATATTTTATTATTATTCTAATGAGACCAATCCATTAATTATTTTACTATTTTATCCATTAAATCTATTAAAGGACATCTCCAAACATGTTATAATCCTTATATCCTCTCACAAATATGTTAGAGCTTCTCAAGTTAAAACCATGAACTAAGAAGTTAATATGAATAGTTATGAACTTGTAATCCATTGGATTAATGGTATTTAATTTGATTAAAAATAACATTTTAAGTTAATATGTTTCTATTATGACCTCCTATTGTATCCTTTAATAAACTTGTAATCTTTTCTTTTTATAAGACTATAGTTTCTTGATGCTTCATTGCATTATTGAGACCTCATTTTTTTTTGTATGATATTATTCCTATTTGTATCTTTAATATATTCCTATTCAAATTTTAAACTCATTAAACCTTATTCAATACATTATAAAGGGTGATCTTTTGGAGAGGATCCCATAGATCTTCCTTGGGAACCCCATCACTACGCCTACAAAAATGTATAAGGGCCTTCAAGACTAAAACCTTCTCAAAAACATAAAAATTGAGATATTATAGGTCTATACCATACTTGGGATGGTATTTTATGTTTTATAATGTTATATTTATCTTTAATGAAGCATAATCTTAGAAGTAATCACCCAATAATGTATACAAAATTCCACCATTCTTGGTATATAGGCCTATAAGTTCTCTCTCAAGCTTAATACATCACTATTCTATCCTAAAACTAACCTCCATGAGACTATACCCTTGTAAAATCAAAATGAAGATAATTAAATGAAGGATTTGGTCTTGGTTGAACTTTATATCTCATTTAAAACATCCTAAATGTATTCAAACTACACTCCTATATTGGAGACATGTGAATGACATTTCAAGTTTGAGGCCTTCTTTGACACTTGAGAAGGATATTTATGGCCTATACCTCAATTTTTAAGGCAGGGTTAGTTATAAACAACTATCAGGGATATTTATATTATTCTCATTGAGGGAATAAGCATAATGAACTCTTTAAATAACCATCATTAGTTTTAGGTTTGTAGATCTCTTTGTTTGAAACACCACTACTCTATTTTATAACTAGTTTCCATGAGTCCAACTACATATTTAGATAGAATGGAGATGAATAAATAATATTTTTGGGTTTGGTTTTATGCTCCATCCTCTAGGAAGTAACTCAAAATCATTTCAAATCCCCATTATTGTCTTGTATCCATAGGTAATAGTATTCAAGACTAAAACCTCCCTAAAACACTATAATTGTGCTCTTGTGGGATTGAACCATACCTGGAATAGTCTTGGATGTTTTATGGGGTGGAATTGTATTATATTTAATCTTTTTCCTTTATGATAATACATTTTACATGTAATGAAAGCATGGTTCTTTTCTTATACCTACAATTCTTTCCCTTTGTCTTGAAATTAACTAAAACCCTACATAATGAATCTCAAGGTTTAAAAATTACTTTTAGGGTGGTTGGAGAGTCTATAAACCATATCCAAACATATATTTCTTAGGCACTCCATTATAATAATATTGAAACAAAAAAATTGATCCACAGGTTCCTAGGGTTTAAGGCATTTTAGAGGTAATTTATGGTCTTTTAGACTATTTGACATGACATGTAACCCAATGATCTAGTTTGAACCTTTTGAGTAATTATTAATAGACTCCTCAAACTTATTTAATATCCATAATTTCCATACATTAGGGGTAATGTGATCAAAATTTAAATTATGTCTTCATTAAGTTATTTACAGGTAAATTTTGACCTGTTAACAATAATTCATAGTCTTGTTTGATTTGTTTTTATTATTAACACATGAAATAGTTCCTTTAATACCTCCTCCTACATATTAAATTGTGGTGTAGTCCCATTCATCTTCTCAAATTTTCTAGTACGTCTAATAAAATATCCTATCTAGGTTTGTGAATGAGATTTTAATTAGTTTTGGCTTGGTTTTGAGCTTTTTAGCACATAGATTCTCTTATAAGACCTATAATGGATTGATCATGAGGTGAGTGACTTCCCATGACTCTTACCTCACCGAGGAATCTATGGTATTGTGTTTTAATATTTTATAAAACCCCACAACCTCTACTTTTTCAACAAGAACTCCCTATTTGGAAGCTCTATTATTTGTTCTTGTTCTAAAAATGAATTAAGGATATTTGGTACATTTTGTAAGTTTTTGAATAATTACATTTAACTTCACATCATTAATTATCCTTCATTAATCTCTATGATTTTGGAATTTTAGGTTAAAACTTATAATTTTTTAGGCTACAGCCTCTATGGAAACTTGTTATATTCTACTCTTTGCTTGAAACCAATAGTATTCATCCATGATTATACCTCTTTTGGACTGAATAACCATAAAAAATGTTTTAGGAACCATGAAACATATAAAATTAATCTTAGGTGAAATGGTTTGGGATGCTAAAGGCAATTTCCCATGTTGGAACAAGGAATTACAACCACTAAAAGACAAAATGGAGTGAAAAATAGTTTATAACACCTGTTTGACTTGTTTGTATAGATGGAGGGAGTTATGGAGACACAATTTATTTTATAGCCTATATGTATTGGATTTAATCCTATTACTTCTTGAAAATACCCTTTTGAATGCAATGAAAGCATGGTTCCATTCTCAGACCTACAATTCTATTTTTTTTCCTTGAAATTAACTATAACCCTAGATAAGGAATCTCAAGCTTTAAAAAATCCTTTGATAGTGATTAAATATTATATAAAACATATAAAAACCTATATTTTTCATTTAACAAATTATAAAAATATTTAAATAATCAAGAATGGTTCAATAGGCTCTTAGGGTTTAAACCATTTTAGAGGTAGTTTATGGTCTCCTAGACTATTTGACATAACTTGAAGAAAAATAATCTAGTTTGATGCCTTTTAATAATTATAAATATACTCATCACACTTATATAATATCCATAATTATCCATACATTAATTGGAATGAGATCAAACTTCAAACCCTATCTGCATTGAGATGATTGCAGGTAACCTTTGACTTGTTAACAATAGTTCATAGCCTTGCCTAATTATTTTTTATACTAACACATGAAATAGGTCCTTTAAGACCTCCTAATCCTTACCCAATGGTCTTATAGGCCCATTAATCTTATCATATTTTATAGTAAAACCTAGAAAATAGCTAGTCTAGGTTTGTGAAAGAGATTCTAGTTAGTTTTGGCCTAGTTTTAAACTTTTTAACATAGATATTAACCTATAATAACTATTATGGATTGATAATTATGTTAGTTACATAAAATTACTCTACCCTAACCTATAAACCTATTTTAATGTTTTCTAATATTTTCAAAAACCCCATAACCTCTATTTTTCATGAAGAACTCCTTGTTTGGAAGCTCTACTACTTGTTCCTTCTCAAAAAAGCATCAAGGAGACTAGACACATTTGTTAATTATATAAATAAATCCTTTTAACTTCACCTAATGCATGATCCTTCATGAAACCTTTGTGATTTGGGCCTTTAGGCCAAAACCTATAGTTTTTTGGGTTGTAACCTCCATGGAAACATATTTTCTTCTAATATTTTCTTGAAATCACTAGTTTTCATCCATGATTGGACTTCCATGGAATTTAATAAACCAAAAAAAATATTTAGTAAAAAGCAGATGTCCATAACTAAGCTTCAATGAAATGGCTTTGGGATGTTAAAGGCACTTTCCCATGTTGGAAAAGGAATGACAACCACTAAAAGACAAAATGGAGGGGAAAATAGTTTATAACACCACTTTGAATTGTTTGTATACATGGAGGAAGTGATGGAGATTCAATTTAGTATTATCTATACTTATAAGGAATTATAAAATCTCATTTCAAAATAATGACTTAAATGGTTCAATAACAAGACATTTTGACCCCTTTTCCACCTTCAAATTCATCTTTGAGACTTTTTTGGGTGTATTTATGACTTGGTTATTCCTTATAATAATCCTTTATGACTTATTTTTTTAATCAAAACCAGCCTTTTTAAAAAACATGATTTTTTCATGTGATGCCATAACTAGACCTCAAACCAAAGGTTGCATTACTTTCATTGAGATGACCCTAGACATGGAGTGAGATCTAACAAGGTGAACCAAGAATTTGAAAATCTTTAAGACACAAATATTATATATTAAATAATAACCTAAGACTTAACACAAACCATGACTCATGACAAAGACCAAAAGACTCTTTCAAGGTCTTCAAAAGTATGACAAACTCATGCATACATGGTTTTGAACATACCAAGTCCTCATGAGATGCTTAAAAAGAAGAGTATTGAACTAATTTTTAAAAAAAATACCCTCTTTGAGTGGGTAAATATTTTAGGGACCATGGGTGGATATAAGATCCAACATTATGGTGACTTCATAGGAGTATTTTCCCATCTAAAAACTAATACCAACTACCTTATCAAGTCCATTGGGCATGGAGTTAAAGAGTAACTTAAATTAAAAGATATACCCTACTAGACTAGATTTAAGAAGACTAAAACTCACTTCTAAAATATAAAAAGAGAGAGAAAGAACTATAAGAACATCTAAAAAAATTCTTGGGAAAAGATAAAATAGAAATAAACTACTAAAATAATGTAGAATAAAAACTTTGAGGAAAAAAATAGCTAACTACTATGTTAAATACTCAAAAAATGACTCACTTAGCCTATATCAAAACAAAACCCCATGAGCTCTTCTCTACTCCAAGCAAGAATGTCACCATCTAGTTAAAAGAGAATTTTGGGAGCTAGTTTTATAAATTGACCAAATAACATATTATCCTTCAATAATGGTTTCTTGGCCATGACTATTAGTCCATTGTCTACTTCTTGAATTACCAAACTTATTTTCTCATTATCCATCTGGTCAACTGAGCCAAGTGTACTTCTTGGATTATTAAAGCCTTTTGATATTTCATTAGCATTCAATGTCATAATTTGGTCATCATATTTTACTTACATCTTTATTAGTCTTGTAAAATTAAATCAGCCTCCTTTTGAGATAAATGATAAATTTGTAAACTATCATTAAGACTAGGCAATCCTTCATATTTTCTTAGGACAATAGACCTTACTCCTAATTTTTCAAGTTTATGTTGGTAATATAGAGTATCATTGGGAATGTAAAGTTTAGGAATAGTTATTACAAGATGATTTGTGTCTTCACATTGTTATTGAGGTTCCTTTATCTCAATAAGGGTTTCAAATTCTTCAAGGATATCATAATATTGTTGCCAAATCTCATTAGATTCTCCTTGAGTTTCTAAGGCTTTATAAAATTTTGATTGATGCTTATAAGAGTAATTACCTTCATTTACCAACGTAACATGTTGTACATGGTTTATTATGGTGATTTTATCTATGCCAAGATGACTATTAATAACTACAAATATATCAATATATTTAGCCCATTATCTTTGAATCACTAGCCCACTATCAGCATCAATATTTTCAACAAGAACAAAGTATAAGTGCCAAGCTTAATCAAGGTATTTAGTTGGATCTAAATCTATTTCAATATTTTATTGAGGATTCAAAATATTAGGTATCATAGAGTCTTCTTCATACATACAATAATAACTAAGACTTGTATCCCCCTCATGCAAGATGTAATTGCCTAAACTAGTTTCCATAATGATCTTATAAGGATCATTTTCAAAATTTGAAGTTCCCCATTCATCAATAAAAATATTAGTAATTACCATAAGAATAAAGTATGGTTTATGGTTAAAGATAACCTCTTCTTAATCTAGAATTATGCAATGAGCATTGAAAATATTAGGCATATATAGATTTTAATGATATTGGGAAATTGGCTCAAACTTGATGATGAATTTAGTACCATACCTTATCCTAAACAACATATGAGAATAATATAATGACAAGTAACCTCCAATATTAGCTATAAATTCCCTAGATAGGCATAATGCAAATTAGGGAGGGAGGTCTATAATGAAAACATATTCCTTTATTAATATATTAGGATAAGTATGCAAGGTAAGACTCAGTACCTTGACTAAACTAATTATTTTGTGGTTGTACCATATAATTGAAATACTCCTATAGCTTTTGGTTCATATTCAAGCCTAGTTTATCAGCCACAAACTTAGGCATCATGAAACTACTTATCCATGAATAAATCATGGGGTTATGTACCAAATAATAACATACGATAAGACAAAGGTAAAAACGAAGAGGCTTATCACTTACATTTGATGATCCCCCCTTGGAATGAGATATATAAATAGGGATTGATTTTGACTCATCTATATTGGAAAGTAATAATTATTCCATTGTTGTTCCTATTGAAGCATGAGGTTCAGATAATGTTTATTGTAACAAACTATTTTGACACAGAATGGATAATGTGTCCCACATGGAAATATTGACATTTATATTATTAATTTGTTAAATTATGTTGAAAGGAATGACACTAACCCTTGGTTATAATTTAGGACCAGAAACATTATATTTGGCTTGAGTAGATGAAACTTGATGCTTAGACTATAACTCACTCCTTTTGTATTGGTTTTGGGACTATAGTTTTTGGGGGATAACTTGATTGGATTGAAATTGAAAAGCTCCAAATACTATTCTTTACTTAGTTTCTACATGGGGAGTATGTATGGAATTAACTTAACCAATTTAAGGTTGAGTTCCCTTTTTGATAGCTTTACCATATTTCTCTTGAGGTAATCCAATACTTCAGCTCCCATTCATGGTTTCATGAAGAACTAGAGAGGTAGAAACTTGATCATATGGAGGATATGCCTCTTCATAAATCACTCTCTTATTATAAATTATGTTATGAGTAACTAAGTTTCTTGATTTGTATACCACTTCACTTGATTCATGCCACAAAATTCACCTTATTGCCAATTGATCAGAGTGGACTCATTTTGTGCTTTATTTAGTTTAGGTACTATTTTAACTTGTGCGGTTAGTTCACTAGATTTTTCTTGAGAAGAGGACATGTTTTGGACATTAATCCCTTGTTAATTACTCAATTAGGATGTGTGGTCTAATTTTATGGATGGATGTAAAGGTAACACCACTCATAGTCTTGAGTGAGGTTGTTTTATATAGGTATAATTACTTTGGAGGTGATGTCAACGTTGAGATTATGAATTTGATAAGGCCTAACATGATTCACTTATCCTTCATATTGATAATTACCTTAGTATGGTTATTTATAAGGTTGGTATTATTGATTGTAAGGATGATATGGCCTAGTATTTTGTACTTTTTGTCTTTTACGAGAAAGTAGTTCATTTCCAAAACTTTGTAAGAGTGACTTGACCTCGTGAAGTTCATTTAGGGGAGTATTAGGGGTAGATCATTATATTTTTACATCTAGGATAGATATTGATGTAGGTTGAATGGGTGGAATTATACGTAGTAAAGGATGTGTAGGGGGTGGCTATTCTAGGAAAAGTTGCAAGGTTGTCCTTGGAGAAAATTTCCCATCCTATATAATATAATTCTTAGTCTTAATGGAAATGTCAAAGGAATCAATAAGGGTTAAACCTCCCATATATTGGATTATCACAACTATGTCACTATTCAAAGACTTTAACTAATATAAAAGGGTAGTGTTATGAGTAGGTTTTAATAGGTATGGAATCATATTCCATGTATTTTTAAACTTCAAACTATAGTCCACCATGAACTCATGTGGAATTCTCTTGATGGTGGCTAAATGCTCTTGCCTTAAAATTATTGACATAACTTCTCCCCGAAAACATCCCAACTATGGAGAGAATATTTTTTATACGTATATACCACTAAAGGTCTCTCCCCTTAAAGGATGTTGACAAAATCATGATAGATATATTTTATTGCGTGGCATGGTAAACTAGGTAAATGTTGTATATGTCCTAAATATGATAAATTGGTGTGGTGGTGTCTTCACTAGTGAATGAAGGAATGTTATTAAAATATTACACTGGTATGTCATCATATAACTGAATCTTTAATGGAATACCTTTTTGAAATATAAAAAATAGTTGTTTTATTTGGGAACCCATGTGAATATGTTGGTTTAACATCCTTCTAGGCCTAGGAAATATTCAAAATAGAGGTGTATAATGTGTTCTTAGATAAGGTTGCATAGAACTTATCTTTTTCCTTTTAGGTGATTATGAAGTTGGAGTCCTCTTTCTCCTATGAGTGAAAGATAACTATAAAAACTCAAAATTTATGCCTCGAGTACAAGACCTTGTCTCCTTTGGCATGAAACTAATGGATTTTTCTACAACAAAATAATCTTGTACTCACTAGATGACTTTAAAAAGAGTTAAATTCTACTACAATTTTTTGATGATATCCCCAAATAATCAACTAAATCAAACTAGACCTATAAAACACATCCCACCAAGCATGACATAAAATATTATTAATTTGAAGTGCACCCTTCATTTAAGTGGTTTCGAGGTTTCTCCCTTTAACTAATCTAATGGACAAACCCCTCAGGTTGTGGGCGAGCTTGTATGAGGGGTAAATATCTAGAGTGGTCTAGTTCCCTTGGTTAATCACCTAACTAATCCTAATCTATGATTCTATATTAAAAGAGAGAAAATAAAAACTATAAAAATAAACATGAGGTGATACGCCAATGATTTTATGACTTAGCCACCTAATTATGATAGTATAATAGGACTAAAAAGAGGCTAAAATTATCTTACACACTCTCCTAATTAAGTTTCCATTCATCATTGTTTCACATGAAGGAAATAGCTTATGTTGGGAGTAGAAGGAAGATAGATAAAATATCCTATTTGAGACATAATCAAATTTTCATAACTAATTACTTGCATAACCAATACTAACACAACATGTGAACTATAAAGATGAACTTTCTTGCATAAAGGTGAAACGAAATGGACATATACAAGAAAGAATACTTATTAAAAAATTATATATCTATAAAACACAAATATCACACATAATATGTAAGTATTAGTAAGGTAAAATCACTCTCTTCATTAATTCTAAGGCTTGAAATCCAGTAGTACAAGTTCTCAAATGAGCATAGGCTCATTACAATCAAGAGAGGGAATCAAAAAGAGGCATTCTCAACCCATATTATTAGAGAATGAGAAGAGAATAAATAATCATCTAAATAAACACAACTACTACAACATGAATTATCCTATTCTAAGGAGAATATAAATGAAACATGATAACACTATGCCCTCTTCAATGTGTTAGGCTACCATAATGATGAACTCTAAGGAGAAAATGGGTGTAGCCATAAAGGAGAGGCTTAATTGATTAATATTTTAGTATTATTAGTGGCTTGTTGGATGATATATGTACTCTAACTCATGTATTTTTCATTTTATCCTCTTGAATCCCATACGTCTTGCCTTAACTCATTTCATCTCCATCTCTATGCATGCATGTTGGAGAGGTTTTAGGTCAAGTTTGAAATTTAGGTTGGATTCCCACCTTAATGGCATGAAAGGTCATGATTAACCTAAAAATTGTACTCCTACATCCATCATTCTCCTAGTGATCATGTACTCATTGGTAGAGGCCTATTCCTAACATTATATACTACTTTCATGCTTAGAGAGATCCATTTTTGACTATTTTATACCCACCAACCTATTTCATTTTTAATATATCTTTCATGAGACTCTAATAACCCCACTAATATGATTTAATTGATTATGTACACCCTTCATCATTGTCTAAGGATTATATATGTCTAGATCATGTTTTAAAATCTTTATGTTTCCTTGTAGAAGCCTTTAAACATACAAACTCATAATTGAACCCATGCAAAACTTGTTATTTTCTTCTCAACACAACCTTGAGATTATTGGTGTTTTTTTAAAAATTATTTAGGTCTTATTATGAGTTGAATAGTATACCTATAATTTTTAGATTATTTAACTCTTACTATGATCTTTGGTAGACCTATAACCTGATAATAGACCCAAGATCATAATATAAACTATAATATACATCATTGTCATAAGCTAAAAAAAAGATAGAAAGGTTCTTGATGGGAATTATGACACCATTTGAATAATAACTATCACAACTCTCATTGGTGTAGACCTGTAACACTTATTCGGATCATCTCAATCCTTCTCTTATTGCATATTAGGCTTGTTTGATAGATCTTGAGAGTCAATATGTCTTACAGGACTATTAGATGGGTTTTGAATGTCCAAAACCTTATCTTATCATTATAGGAATTAGGAATATAATGTAATCATTCTTCATAATACACCTAGTTTGAAATTATCTCAATTTGAACCTCCTACAAC
Source organism: Torreya grandis (assembly GCA_037957365.1). Taxonomy (NCBI): domain Eukaryota; kingdom Viridiplantae; phylum Streptophyta; class Pinopsida; order Cupressales; family Taxaceae; genus Torreya; species Torreya grandis. The sequence goes on along the minus strand of JARHVA010003310.1, from coordinate 456,942 downwards.
TTTGTCTATTGGTCATTCTAAACTTGAACTCTATTTTGTTTCTTTGTCCTCTTGAGGGATTTTGTTGATTCATACCTTGTTAAAGCTATATTCATATATTTTTATTGATAAATGTAATATTTAAAACCTTTAATTTAATATAAATTATATTTTATTGACTTTAACATCTTATCCCATTGTCATTTGACTTTTAGCACAAAACTTGGTCCTTGAATGAACATGTTTTGAAGGGTTTTAGGTACTTCTCACAAACCTATAGACTAAGTTTTGGATAAATATACATATTAATACCACTGTAAATCATAAAAAAACCTTAAAACTCTCATTAACATCATTTAATATCAATCCTCAAATAGTCATACATGTTTCATGGGTCATTTTGAAGATATGACCATTTTTGTCTCTCTAAACCCCTATTTTATGCCCATTTACAAGCCCTTAGGAAAAAATGCACATATATTAAATTATGATGACCTTAAAAGTTTTAGAATAATTTATTATTAAAAAATACCCTCTACTCAACTCTCTTATAAAATTTTAATGTATTTTTATGGTTTATTCAAGAGATATATCCATTTTAGTGTCTAGGATGCTAACCTGGGGTTTCTTATACTGAGCATGACCTAAGCATTAATATAATAAAATATTTGACTTATGATAAATATTTTGAAATTTTAAAACCTGTTTATAAATCTAATCACATCCACCACCTTATCCAAATACCCTTTATGTTTTAATAGCCTTACACTAATAAGAATAATTACTAATTTGTTGACTATAACAGGTAGACTATGCTTACAAACCCTGTGAGTAATGGTGTAAGAGATGTTTAAATTTTTATGAATTGTTTTAGATTAAATAATAAAATATACCACCTTTACTATCCTATATTTGGGTAATCACTTTTCATATCTTATACCATTTAACAAACTGTAAAAGACACCCTTATCTTGATTTAATTTGATCATTTCCTAAATGTCATTTTAGTTTATAATGCTCATAATATAATCTTCCTTGCTCATTATATCTAATAACTATAATGTAAAATATACATGTGAGTATACAGGTTATTAAATACATGTTTTTTCAACTATAATTACCTCCAATTTCATTTTGGAATCATATAAACATTTGCTTGACACCCTACCTTAAGAGGAGGATGCCTAAAACTCCTTAAAAACTTCATCTTGATGCATGCAGACTTGTACATTCTATATTAGGATATACACACCATTTAATATTTAAGTATTATTTTAATTATACCACTCTAATTTTTCCTTTAATAATTTAGACATACACCTTAGTACAATACATCTCCAAACATGTTATAAGCCTTAAATCTTCTCACAGACCTGTTAGATCTTCTCAAGTTAAAACCCTGAACTGATAACTCTATAATATGAATATTTATGGAATTTAAACATATTTTTTGAATCTTAATGAATTATATTTAAAATCAACTTTGGATTTCATAAATTTCTATAATTCCCTCCTATTTCATTCTTGAATAAAATTGTTATAAATTCCTTGTATGGGACTAAAGTTCCTCGATGCTTGAATTCATTCTCTAAAACAACTTTATCTCTTTAGGACCTTATTCTTATATGAAAATTTTAAAAATTGATATCCAAGATTTAAACTCATTAATAATTCTTCAAGACATTTCAAATGGTGTTATATGGGATAAGAGTCTTTAAAAATTCCTTGGGAGCCCCATCACTATGTCTGTAGAACTGTATAAGCACCTTCAAGATAGAAACCTTATAAAATCCTTATAACTTAAGATATTATAGGCATATACCATTAATATAAAACTCTTATATGTTTTACAATTTAATATTTATCTTGGATTTATCCAAAACTTGGAAGTAATCTCCCATTAATGTATATAAAATTTCACTATTCTTAGTATACAGGATTGTAGGTTCTCTCTTAAGCTAAAAACATCACTAATGTGTCCTAAAACTAACCTCCATGAGACCAAACCCTTGTCTAAGAAACATGAAGATAAATAAAGGAAGGTTTTTTACTTGATGTATATTCATCTCTCATGAAAAACATCCTAAATGTATTAAAAATACACTCTTATGTTGTAGACCTTTGAATGACATTTCAACCTCGAGGCCTTCCTTGAGACTTAAGAAAGACATTTATGAAGATATACCTCATTTTGAAGGCAATACAAGTCAAATAGGAACTATTGCGCATACTTATAGTATTATCATTGAGGTAATATGCATAATGGATACTTTAAGGAACCATTATTAGTTATAATTTTGTAGGTCTCCTTGTTTGAAACACTACTAATCTATCTTATACCTAGTTTCCATGAATTCACCTTATTGTTTAGTTGGAATATAAAGAAATGAATAAGGTGTCTCAATTTGTTTTGAGGATCCATCCTAAATTAAACACATCAAATTCATTACAAATCCCCATTATTTCTTTACAACCCAATACAAGGGTATTTAAGGTTGAAAGCTCTATAAAACCTTGAAATTATGCTCTTGTGGGTCTGCACCATACCTAGAATTGTCTTGGATGTTTGATTATTGGGACCTTATATTTTACTTATGACTATTAATTAATGAGAATACCCTTTTAAATTCAATGAAAGTATGGTTCCTTTCTCAAACCTACAATTCTATCCATTTATCTTGAAATTAACTATAACCCTAGATAATGACTCTCAATGTTTACAACTTCCTTGGAGAGTGCTGGGAAAGTATATAAACCATATCAAAAGCTATTTTTATTATGAACTCAATTATAAAAATATTGAAATAATAGAAAATGGATCTATAGGCTCCTATAATTTAAGGCATTTTAGAAGGAATTTATGGTCTCTTAGACTATTTGAAATGACTTGAAGTCTAATTATCTAGTTTAATGCATTTGAATAATTATAAATATAATAAGAAACTTTACCTAAGATCCATACTTATCCATACATTAATGAGAATGATATCAAAATATAAAATTTGTCTTTATTGAGCTATTTGTAGGTAATTTTGGACTTGTTAACAATACATAACCTTGTCTAATTATTTTTCCCTGATAATACCTGGAATGGGTCATTTAAGACATAATCCTCCTTATATAATGGACATAAAATCCCATTCATATTCTCATATTTTCTATTACATCCTATAAAATAGCTTTTATAGGTCTTTGAAAGAGATTCTAGTCATTTTGTGCCTAGTTTTAAGCTTTCTACCATGGATATTCTCTTGAAAGTCCTATGATGGATTGATCATGACGTGAGTGGCCTCCCATGACTTTTATTAACCTAAGAATATATTGTATAGTTTTTAAATCTTTTATAAAACACTATAACATCTAATTTTTCATGAAGAACACCCTATCTTGAAGCTCTATTACTCATTCCAACTGAGAAAAAGCATCAAAGAGACTTGGTACATATATTAAGTGTCTAAATAAGGAAATTTAAATTCCCATCATGCATGATCCTTCATAAAACCTATATGACTTAGGCCTTTTATTCAAAAAACTATAATTTTTTGGGAATCAACCTCCATGGAAACTTATTTTATTTTTCTCTTGACTTGAAATCAATAGTTTTCATACATGATTAGTCCTCATTGGCATTGAACAACTCTACAAAATACTTTAGGAACCATGAAACCCCCGTAATTAATTTGAGATGAAATATTTTAGGGATGATAAAGTAGCTTTCCAATTTTTTAAAATGAATGACAACCACTAAAAGGCAAAATGAAGTGGAAAATAGTTTATAACGCCACTTTGACTTATTTGTATGTGTGGAGGTAGTGATGTATAGGGAATTTAGTGTTATATGGATTTATAATAAATTAAAAGGGTTTTTTTTACAAAGGATGACTTAAAGGTTTAATAATAAGATATTTTTACCCCTTTTTCACCTTCAAATGCATCTTTGAGACCTTGTTGGGTTTATTGACTTGGTTATGTCTTATAAGAACCCTTTATGAAATTATTTTGTATCAAAACCCAAATTTTCAAAAAACATTTGGTTTCTTCATATGATGCCATAATCGGACCTCAAACCAAGGGTTGAATTATCTTCACTGAGATGACCCTATACATGGTGTGATATCTAACAAGGTGATCCAAGTCTTGGAAAAGTTTTAAGACACATATATCATGTATTAAGGAATCCCCTAAGACTTGACACAAACCATGGCTCATGAAAAAGACTAAAATACTATTTCAGGGAAGTTAAAAGTAAGAGAAACTCATGAATAACTAACTTTTAATATACCTAGCCCTCATGAGATGCTTAAAATAATGAGTATTAAACTAGATTTTATACAACTGTACCCTCTTCAAGTGAGAAAATATTTTAGGGGCCAATTGTGTATATAAGGGCCAACACTTTGGTGACTTACCAGGGTTGTTTTCATGTCTAAACACTAAAACCAGATGAATTTTCAAGTCCATTAGGCAAGGATTCAAATAATAACTCAAACTAAAAGATATACCATGCTAGACTAACTACAAGAAGAATAAAAATCATATCCAAAATTTAAAACAAAGTACAAAGAATAAGAAGAATGTGTGCAACATCACTTAGGAAAAGAGAAAACACAACTAGACTACTGAAATACTTTGTAATCAACACTTAGAATACAAATAAAATAGCCACCTATTATGTCCACTAGTAAAAACATGACTTACTTAGGCTGGATTAAAATAAAACCCCTTGAGCTCTTCTTTTTTCCAAGTAAGAATGTCACCATCTAGTTGAAAGAGGTACTTGGGAGTTAGTTTTAAAACTGGACCACATAACATATTAACCTTCAAGAATGGTTTCTTAGCCATGATTATCATTTCATTCTCTACTTCTTAGATTACCAATATTTTTTTCACATTCTCCATTTAGTCAATTGAGTTAAAGGTGATTCCTATATTAATAAATCCTTCTAATAATTCATTGGTAAGTAATGGTATAATTTGGTCATCATATCTTCCTTACATCTTTGCCTATTATTTAAATATAAAATTATCCTCCTTTTGAGATAAATGAGCAATTTTGAAACTATCATTAGGACTAGGCCATAATTTATATTTTTTTGGGACATCAGACCTTATTACTCACTTGGTAAGTTGATGTTTATCTTATAGAGTATCTTTGGGCATGCCAAGTTGAGGAATTGTTTATTTAAGTTTATTGGTGTCTTAATGTTGTTCTTGAGGTTCCTTTGTCTCAATAAGGGTTTAAAATTCTTCAAGGGTATTACACTATTACTTTCAAATCTCATTAGATTCTCATTGAGTTTACAAGGCACTATTAACTCCTAACTAATATTTAGAATATGAATTACATTTATTTACCAATGTGACCTATTGGAGTTACTCTCTTATGGTGATTTTAGATATGCCAAGTTGAGTTATAACATATACAAGTACACCAATATCTTCATTTCATTCTCTTATAACCATTAGCACACTAGCAACCTCAAACTCTTTAATAAGATCAAAGTATAAGTGCCAAGATTCATCAAGGTCTTCACTTAGATCTAAATATTTTTCAATAATTTATTGAGGATTCAAAATATTAGGAAACATAGAGTCTTCTTCATGTATACAATAAGGACTTAGACTTCTATCTTCTTCATACAAGATGTAATTGCCTAAATTGGTTTCCTTAATGATATTATAATGATCATGTTCATGATGTTTAGTGTCCCATTAATCATTTAAAAGATTAGGAATGACCTAAATTAGAGTGGATGGTTTATGGTTAAAGATAACCTATTCTCGATCAATAATTATGCAATTAGCATTGGAAAGATTAGGCATATAGGGATCTAGATGATATTGGGAAATTAGATCAATAATTATTACAAATTTATTACCATACCTTATCCTAGATAATATATGAAACCAATATGATGACAAGTAACCTTAAATCCTAGATGGAAAGTCCCTAGATAGACATAATGTAAATTAGGGAGGGAGGTATATAGAAAAAACATCTTGATTTATTGATACATGAGGACAAGTATGCAAGGTAAGACTCAATCCCTTGACTACACCAACTACTTTTTGGTTGTAACATATCATTTTAACACTCATATAGTGTCTGATTCATATTCCAAGCCTAGTTTATCATCCAATAGTATAAGAGAAAGGAAATAAGGAGGGTTATCACTTACATTTGATTGTCCTCCTTTAGACCAAGATACATGAATATGGATGTATTTTGACTCATCTATATTTTCAAGGATTGATTTTTCCTTTATTTTTATTATTAAAGGATAAGGGTCAGATAATGTTTCTTGTAATAAACTCTCTTATCCCAGAATGGATAATGTGTCCCACATGGGAATATTAACAGTTTCCTTCTTTATTTGTTCAATTATGTTGAAAGGAATTCCACTAACCCTCATATATACTTACAGACCAAAAATAACCTCTTTATCTTGAGTAGATGAAACTTGATCCTTGGACTACAACTCATTCCTTTTGGACTAGTTTTGAGATTAGATTTTTTGAGGGATAACCTGATTAGACTGCAATTAAAAAGCTCAAATTACTACTCTTTCCTTGGATGCTTCAAGAGGAGTTTCTAGGGTAGTAAATTGATCAATTTAAGGTTAAGTTCCAATTTTGATAGCTTGACCAACTTTATCTTGAGGTGCTCCAAAAAAAATTATCCCATTGGTGGCTTCATGAAGAATTGGATGTATAAACTTGATCAAATAGAGGAGATAGCTCTTCATCCATCACCTTTTTCTTATACCATGTGTTATAAACAATTAAATTATTTTATTTGTATGCCAATTCACTCTAATTAATTCCATATAACTCACCTTCCTCCCAATTGATCAAGGTGGACTCATTTTGTGCTTGAGATGGTTTAGGTATTCTTTCAACTTGTGAGGTTAGTTTACTAGTTTTATCTTGAGAAGAGGCCATGTTTTGGACCTAAAAGTCTAGATTAAGTAATCCATTAGGATAGGTGGTCTATTTTTGTGCTTAGATATAATCATAATATCACTTGTAGTCTTGAACTAGGTTGTTCTATACATGCACTATTACTTTAGAGGTGATGGTAGAATTAGGATTGTGACATTGATAAGGCCTAGTATGAGTCACTTATGCTTGAGCTTAAGCATTAAACTTGTATTTTTGTCTATGAGATTGGTACTATTGATAACAACGCTGATATGGCCTAGAATTCTACACTTGTTGTCTTTTAATAACAACTAGTTCATTGCCAAAACTTTGTAAGAGTGACTTATCCTCATGAAGTTCATTTGGGGGAGTAATAATGGTATCTTGTTAGTTTTTTCAGTAGGATAGGTTAAAATGTAGGATAACTAAGTGAAATTTCAAGATATATAGGCTATGTATGGGGTGGAAAGTATGGTAAAAGTGTCAAGGGTAGAATTGGAGTAATTTTTATATCCTATATAAGATAATTCTCATCCATAATAACAATGTCAAAGGCATCAAGAACGGTTTACCTCCCACAAATTAGATCACCATAGATATGCCACTATTCAAAGACCTTAAATAATATATAAATTCAATGTTAAGAGTAATTTTTACAATACATGGAATCATATTCCAAGTCTTTTGAAACTTAAAATTATAGTTCCCCATGAAATCATGTGGAGCTCTCTTGATGGTAGTTAACTGTTTTGAGTGACACATGGTCACTCTTGTCTTCAAAATGTTGACATAAATTATCTCCTAACTCATCCTAATTATGGATAAAACCTTTTTGTAGACCTATATACCATTGAATACATCTCCCTTTTAAGGACGTGTCTAAAATCTTGATAGCTACATTGTCTTGGGTGAGATGGTGAATTGAGCAAATGTTGGCTATGTCCTAAATATGCTCAATTGGTGTGGTTTATGTCTTTACAAGTAAAGGAATGAATATTATTCAAAGATATATCTAGTATATCTTCATATTTTTGAAGATACAATGGTATACTTATATTGAATATAGCTAATAGTTATTTTCTTTAGGTAGCCATGTGAAAATGATAGTTGAATCTCCATCTAGGCCTAAGAATTTGCTAAATGGAGGTGTAGATTATGCTATTAGATAAGGTTTCCTAGAAATTATCTCTCTCATTTAAAATTATTGTGAATAAGTAATCCTCCTTATCCTAAGAGTGAAATATAGATCTAGAAACTAAAAATTTTTTGGTTCTACTAGAAAATATTTTCTCCTTTGGCATGAAACTAATGGATTGTTATTCAACCAAGAAAGATTAGAGTCACCACGTAATTTTTAAAAGTGTTCATTTTTTTTTGAAATTATTAAGGATAACACCAAATATTCAACTAAATTCAACCAATTCTATATAATTGGTCCCACTAGCAATGCTTGAAACTATTATCAGTTTAAAGTGCACCCTTCAGAGAAGTGGTTTTAAGGATTATCCCTTTAGTTGATATAATACAAACACCCATAAGGTTGTGGGTGAACTTTTGTGAATATTGAATCTATAGATAGGGATGGTTCCATTTATCAATAACCTAACTAATCCTACTCTATGATTTTATAGGAGAAGAGAAAAGAGAAAATAGACAAAAAAAAATGAGGTGATACACCAATGATTTTATGACTCCTGTACCTACTTATGACAAAACAATAGGAGTAACAAGAGGTTTAAATAATCTTACACACTATCATAATTAGGTTTACATGCATGATTATTTCACATTAAGGTAATGGATTATGCTGGAACTAGAAGGATTATAGCTAAAATGTCTTATTTGATACACAATGAACTAATTTTCACAACTAATTAATTGAACAACCAAATTTAACACATGTGACCTACAAAGATTAAAATTATTACATAAAGTGAAATTAAATGGACATATACATGATATAATATGTCTTTTATGAGTATATATCTACAAAACACTAGTATCACACAAAAAATACAAGTATGAAGGTAAAATCACTCTCTTTATTAATTCCAAGGCTTGAAAGCCAGTAGTATAGTTTATCAAATGAGCATAGTCTCATTAAAAACATTACAGGGATATAAAAAGAAGCATTATCAACCCTTTTATAAGAAGATGAGAAGAAAATAGATAATAAATTGCATAGATATAGTTGTTATAGAATAAATTAGCCTATTCAAAGGAGAACATAATTGAAACATGATATAATTATGCCTTTTTTAATAAATTAGGTTGCCAAACTATTGACCTCTAAGGATAAAATGGGTGTACACATCAAGTAGAGTCTTACTTTCTTACTATTTTAGTCTTATTGGTGATTTGGTGGATGATAGATATTCTCTAACTCATACATTTATTACTAAATCGTCTTGAAACCCCTACCTTTATCCTTAATGTTGACCAAATTTTGGCCTTTCAAGCCAAAATTGAGCACCCCTATTTGAAAACATAGCCACCTAAGTCTATACCTTTGGCTTAACCAGTATGTAGATTTTCTTTGAAAGAAATGTTCTTTAACAAATCCTGCAAGAAATGTACAATTCTAATTCTTTCAATAATTTTGGTTTTGGTATTTTTCTAAGACTTTGCATAGTAATCCTTTCAAGCTTTTTTATTTTGACTAATTGTTATTTCTTTTAGACTTTTCATTTGGTCAAGTGCCAAATTATTTCAAACAATTTGTCTGAGATAGATTTTTTGAAGGGAAATTTTTAGTTTTTCTAAAGGAATTATTTTTGACATTTTGCTCGAAACAAATTCTCTAAAAGGCACTTGTAACTTTTTTGAACGGAAATTTTCAACTTTTCTGAAGAATTGTTTTGGACATTTTGTCCAAAACAACTTTTTTGAAGGTCACTCTAGTTTTTTCAAAAGGGACACTTGTAACTTTTCCAAAGGGGTCGTTTCTAAAAGCTAAAGGGACACTTGAAATTTTTTTGAAGGAGTCTTTTCCAAATTTCCAAAGGGTCATTTAGGAGTCCTAAATATCCACTTCAAATAAACCCAAAGGAATATTTCAAATAAGCAAATGGTCCATTTTTCAAAAGTTGAAAGGTCATTCGATATCGAAAAGACTTTAATATATAAAAAAGAGTTGAATGAATTCTCTCGAGAGAACATGCCAACACAAAAAGTTTTAAATGAATTTGATGAAGAAAATTATCCGTAAAAATGGTCAAAATAAAAAATTCCCAAAGGAAAAGACCCAATGCAAATATCAGAATGAAATCTCTCAGTAAAAGTACTAAGACAAAAAGTCTAATGGAGGAAAGTGCTAAAACAAAGCAACTAAGGGAAACAAGAAGATAAGAAATCCAAATGCAAAAAAAGTCTAAAGAAAATACCCAAAGGATGACAACCCATAAAACATCAACTTTAAACTATGAAAAATATTCATTGGAGTAAAAAGGCTTAGTGGGAACCTAAAGGCAAGTATAAAGGTAAAAACTAGTATTTGTAATTGAGACATTTGGTTTACTTATAACTTATTCAATGGTAGTTAATTTAATTATAACTGAGGCATTTAGTTTAGTTATAACTTATTCATTTATAACTGATTCATTTTGTGGCATGGCATAGCTCAACCACTTCTCCCCCATATGCAAATGTAACTATTTATCTCAAAATAACACATGCCTAAGTGACCCTTAGGCTTCCTTTGTTCACTCCACCTCTTAAAGCTATAAATCCACATTCTCTTAGCTCATTTGGGATCCTCTACTAGTTATTGGGAAAAATCTAGCTATATTTATACTTTAAAGACTCTTGAATAAATAATACAAGTTATTTTTCCACTCACATGCTGTACTATTCAATGATGACTTGAATCTTGTTCATCTAGTCTAGTGAAAGATTGTCTTTTCTAGCTTGTACACTTGATGGTCTACCAATGCGTAGAAAGAGTGTGATTATATGTCATTTTTAGTATTATTTTCTAATTGTATAGATATTTTATAAGTCTTTTATGAATATATACCTTCTTGGAATCATCCACTACTCTCATAAATGTTGAATACCTTCTTGAATCTAACATATGAAACACTGATGTGAAAACACATAAGGAGTTGTGAGTTTTGTGTGAGAAAAGTTGTGTTTGTCTTTGAATATCATATTCTCAATAAAATAGGAGGAGACAAACATTGGTGCATCACCTTATTTATTTTCTTATTTATTTTCTTGAACCCTTTTCATACACAAATTTATAGATTAGAGGGAGATTTAAAGTTGTAGGAAGGGGAGTTATCCCCTTATCTAGAGATTCATCTCAATAGATTTTTCACCCACAACAAGAGAGATGGCTCCATTATTCCACCTGGATGAGGAGATATTAGAATCTCCTCAAGGGTGTGAATCATATTGTTAATAGTTTTTGGCATGCCTAGTGGGATTTCCAAGTCCTACAATATTGTTTAAGGTTGGTTCTAGTCTTAACATAGTTAAATATGAAAAAAGCATCTAAATTCAATACCTAGTGACTCCATTAAAGAATTATAGTGTTTGGTTAATTATCAGTCCTATTTTCCATGCCAAAATTGACAAATAGATCTACTACTAAAGATACACCTTTCACGTTTATGCAATGACCTTTATATTATATGAAAATGTGTAGGTTTGTAAACACTCATCCTTAGAAAATAGATTTTGTGTTTAAAGCTTCTAAGTTTGTGTTAAATTTCATTCCTAATATCCATAGTGATCATTCCAAGATGGCTATCAGACAACCTTTTGTGCCTTTCATCAGGGCATCTCCCTTGTATCTTGCCCAATATGATCAAATTCCAGGAGCAACCCTCAAAAGTGTCCCATATTTTAGTAGTGATGGTACTATTACTACCATTGAGCACATAGGAATAGAGTAAAATTTTTTAATATTCACGACATCACCCAAGAATATGTAGCTATTAGGTTGTTGGTCTTGTCTTCCAAAGGAAAAAGTTTTGGATTGGTATGGGATTCTACCTGTAAATTCTATTGGCTTATAGGATGAGTTGGGGGATCTATAAACTAATAGTTTTGGGGAAAATAGTGATCACCTATCTCTATCTAATAAATAAAGAGGGAACCATATGAGTTTATGTATGATTTTAATACTATATTTCAAAAAAAATGGGATAGGATCCTAGCTCTTGTGAGACCTACTCCAAACTATGCATTTTTATACAACCTAAAAGCATTGAATAATGACATTGCCATGATGATTGATGCTTATGAAATAGACATTAATGAAAAAAATCATCTTGTCTAAGTAGGAAAGATAGTTCTTAGGCCTCCAATGCCACTATTCCTTGATTTACATTCTCCTAGTCAAGGTGCATTGCCCACTTTAGCCCCTTTTCCTAATCAAGAAAGGCCTACCATTTCTCCTTTAAATGAAATACACGAAGTTAAAATCCTGATTCAAAGTGTTAAAAATGAGTTAGTTGACCTAAATATATAACAAGCTCAAGGTTGTAGGCCATATCAAACATATAATTAGTTTAAGCAAAAAAGTAAACCTCCTTTCCAAAATAATACACAAGGACAAGGCCAAATCACCTATGTCAATCCTTATCAAAAATATAATACTAATTCTACCTTATCCTTAAAATCACTTATCCCCACTCAAAATACCTTGGTCTAATAACAACCCAACTATCCATTTTTTTAACATGGTCAAGAGCATGTGACTTATGCAAATGAAATGCATAATCAAGGCATGGTAATGAAAGGCAACCAAATTTCCAAGCTTAAAATTTTGAAGGATCCATACAAGGTGGGGTGTAAAATGGAAATACTTATATGGATGTAATCATCATAAATCATTTAGAGGATGAGTTTTATGCCATTAATAATGTGGGTAATACCAGTAATCAAAATACTAGTGTTGCCTCTAATACTAGGTGCAAAATGAGGGCTATTGAGGAAGCTCAAGGAACCAACCAAGGACATATTTTGACTCCTACATCATCTACTATGATAAGTGAGTCTAATTAATCTACTAAAATATAATAAAATTATATTATTCAAAATTTTAGGCCAGCTACTCCAACTCTACCTCCATAAGCTACATCACAAAGTACCCATGTTCATAAAGAGAACCCCAAGGTGAGTAATACTTCCATCAATGTGGTGGAACAAATGAAGAAGATTCATATTAACTTCTCATTGTGTTATTATCTAAAATTAACAAGGTAGAAATATATACTCCAAAATTAATTACATGGATTGGGTAAAGAAACTAGCCCATCTAGAAGTGACAATGTGGTTTTGGTCAATAGAAGTCAATCTATCGATGGTCAAGTGAAGAAAGATGAGAATAATCCTCCTTTATACGTATCTCCAGTCATTGGTGATTTTTTGGTTCATAATTACATGATATATAGTGGATAAAACACATCAATTATGCCTAAATGTATAGCAGATAAGCTAGGCCTCAAGTATGAGCAAATGATTAAAGGAGTTTTACAATTGGATGGATCACCAGCTAAGACTTTGTGGGTATTTAAAGGTTTGAATTTGATCCTTCATGCTTTTCCCAGTTTTTTAATTCCTCATGATGTGGTGGTGGTATATTTACTTCCCTATTTTTCTCTTTACTTATCAATAGACTTCACATACAAGATAGGTGGATATTTGACATCTAATTGGTCCTACATAGTGTTTAGGACAAAGTATGGCACTAAAGTGAAGATTAAGTTAGAACATATTCATATAGATCAATTATAACCTTACTCACCTAAGGTGTCAAATGTCATTGATGAAGAGGAAATTCATATTGACCAATCTCCATCATGTTCCCTTGAGGGAGTTTCTTATTTATTCCTAGATAAGTGGGGAGATGACAACTATGAGCATATCCTTACAAGTTTATTGAAAAATCTAGTCTTAGAGTCTATTATATGCATGAGAAGGACTCTTTCATGCTTAATTTTATGAAGTTAGGTGAGGATGTGAATGGCTTGTGGTATATTTTCTTTGATGGGTCTAGAAGCAAGATTGGGGCTAGTGGTGGAGTAATGTTAGTTTCACCCTCAAAGGAAAGGTATTTTTCAACTTTCAGATTTTAGTTATCTTGTACCCATAATGTATCAAAATAGGAATCCATTATCCATAGCCTTGAATGGGCTAGAAAAAGATGTGTCAAAGAATTTAAAGTGTTTAGTGATAGAAAACTTGTTATCAATTAGGTTAGATGGTAGAATTTTACAAAAAAATCTTTGCTTAAGCCCTATAAAAAGAGAGAGTGGGATCTTGTGGAATATTTCAAATCCTTCAAAGTCATTGCTATCTCAAGATAAGATAAGAATCATGATTATAGGTTGGCAGAAATTGAAGCTTAGTTTGATGTTCTCAAAGGGATAGAAGATGACAATAACCAACCTCATCTAAAAGTGATTGTAAGGCCCTCCATACAAAATAATGTCACTAATTGGTAGGTGTTTGATAGTGACTAAAAAATAGCACTTTTTCTATACGAATAAGCTAATTTTTATTTCAATAATCAATCTAAACTACATCAACAATACAGAGAATAGATTTTTCAATTGAAGTCTAACAAGATTCCTAAAGGCCTATTCACTCTTAAGAACATATTCAATGATGATGACTAGTTGAATAAAGAGAAAGTAATAATATCTACCAAGAAGGAAAACTATAAGAAGGTTCATATTTTCAAAGATAAATTGCTTACACTTGGGAAGGTATGTACTATCAAAGAGAAGCATTCTTTCATTGCATTATGAAAGGAATTTTTTGATGTCTTTGCATGGGAATATAGTGATTTAAATGGTTTTGATCTGAATCTAGCTTAGTATACTATATATTTAGATGAGAATTATAAGCCTATTAAGTAGAGGCAAATGCCAATAAATCCCAAGATTGAGCCTCTCATGAGGAAAGAACTCACCAAATTGATTGAGTCCAAAATCATCTTTCCCATTAATCATTCATCTTGGTTGGTAAACCTAGTTCTTGTTAGGAAAAATAATGGAGAGATAAGGTTTTGTGTTTATTTCAGGGACTATAATAGAGTATCTTTGATGATCATTATGCATTCCCTTCCATGGAACAAATATTACAAGTTGTGGCTAGTAGTGAAAGGTTTTCTCTCCATGATGGGTATTCTAGGTATAATCAAATTCTAGTAAAGGAAAGTGACCAATATAAGACAACCTTTACTATCAAATGGGGTACATATGATTATAGGAAAATTTATTTTGGGTTGCCTAATTCTAGATGTAATTTTCAATGTCTAATGGATATGGCTTTTCAAGGATTAATCAATGACATTGTATTGGTATATCTTGATGATGTGACAATTTTCTCCAAGGAAGCAAAAGATCATTTAAAGCACCTAAGGAAAATTTTTGAGAGGTGTAGAGAGTTTAGGATCTCTCTAAACCTAAATAAGTGTGTTTTTTTAATTCATGAATGCAAACTCTTAGACCACATTATTTCCAAGAAAGGTCTATCTATTGATCCCAAAAGGTTAAGTGCCATCTTGGCATTGTCTTTGCCTAAGCATAATAAAGGTCTACAAAAATTCTTTGGTAAGGTCAATTTCATTAGGAGGTTTATTATTTATTTTTCTAACCTAGTCAAGCCCTTAACCTCCATGCTAAGGAAGGATGAGGTGTTTACTTGGATAAGCAGGAGGAAAGAAAGTTTTGAGGAGATCAAGCAAGCCATTGCCCAAGCTCCTACCCTTGCAAGTCCAAAATTCTCTAAAGATTTCAACTTGTATGCTTTATGGAATGAATAGGTAATATCTTCCATGCTTACTCAAGCCAATGATGAAAATATTTGAATAGCCTATTTCCTTCTTTAGTCAAGGTTTGGAAGGGTATGATATAAGGTACACATATGTTGAGAAACAAGTGCTTTCAATCATAAGGAGTTTAAATAAGTTCATGCATATGTTGTATAACAATAAGATTCATATTTTTGTGCCTCATCCTAGTGTGAAAGACTTTCTGTTGAATAGAGATTTGAATGAAAAGAGGGTAGGATGGATCACATGGGTAATGGAATATGATGTGGAGATCAAAACTACCAAGTTAGTAAAAGGAAAAGGAATATGTGAGCATCTCACTTCAGACTTGAAAGATAAAAAATAATCTATTTTGGTACTTCATGATGACTCTATATCAGTTATACCTTCATCTATGATAACTTAGACATAGAACATGATCCATTTCTTTTGAATTGGCGATTCTCTATAAGGTCTTGATAGGGACAAGGGAAGGTATTTTAGGATGTAATCCATTACTTATGTACTTGTTTATAGAGTGATATTTAGGAAGGAATTTCTAGGTGTGTTATTGAGGTGTATTGATTAAGATCAAATTGACAAAGTATTATTTGAATTCTATGATGGACCAGCTAGTGGTCACTTTGCTCCAAGAACCATAGCTACTAATATTATGAGGGTTGGTTAATTTTGGCCTAGCTTATTTAAAGACACTCAAAATTGGGAATTAAATGTCAAAAGTGTGCTCTCTTTGATGGAAAATAAAATCTTGTTTCCTTGCCTCCTCATCCAATCTAGGTTGAGCAACCCTTCATGTAATGGGATTTGGATTTCATAGGCCTAATAAATCTACCTTCTAGTGTTGGTCATAAGTGGGTATTGATGGACACTAATTATTTTTAAAAATGGGTGGAGGATGTATCTCTTAAGGAGGCTAATTAAAGTTTAGTCCTAGATTTATATGAAGGTATAGTAACAAGTTTTGGAGTTCCTTTAACCATAACCTCAGATAATGCCTTAGCCTTCTTAGGAGCAAAAACTAGTGAATAGACTTTGAAGCATGGCATGTATCTTAGTACCTCCTACAACTATTACTCCCAAGGGAATGGACTAGTTGATTCCACAAAAAAAACTTAATTAGGATCATTAAGAGGATAATGGAGTAAAATCAAAGGACTCGATACATCAAGTTGAAGACAACCCTTTGGGTTGATAGGATCACCCCAAAGAGAGAAATTTGGAATTCACCCTATATACTTGTCTAAGGAAGGAAAGCTAAAATTCTTATCTCACTTAAGTTACCAACTTTAGATTTTACCTATCAATTTTAATTGATGAAGAATGATAGCATGGAGGTCAGGTTATGTGAGTTGATGGAGCTTGAAGAGACAAGAAATCAAACTATGCACACCATGACAATTCACCAAGAGAAAACAAAGAAGTATTTTGACAATAAATCCATGCCAAGGATATTCAAAGAAGGATAAATTATCCTAAAATGGGATGAAGATAGGTCCAATCTTGGAATACACACATATTTTGATGCTTTATGGAGTGGCCCATATATGATCACACAGTGCAAACAACACAATTATTTCTAACTTTCAAAGTTAGATGGAGAGGAGTTGCATATCCCAGTAAATGGAATATATCTAAATCATTGTTACTAAGGTTATTATTTTTATTTATACATATTTCTTTTTTTCCTTATGTTCCCTAAGTGCTTATACACATGTGTGAGGTGTCTTATGTTTTGCTTTTCTTAGTGTCTAGTTTTTTATTCTTGTTGTGTGTTGTGTGTTGTAGCATGAGTTTTCCATCTAGTTTAGTGTGTCATTAAAGGTTTTGAGTCATGGAAAATGTTTCCTTGTTTGAGTGTCCTTAGATGACTCCATGTATAATGGATTAATTTTGTTATTGGTATGGTTAGTATATCAGGCATACTACCCTTGTGAGTCACCAATTTGTTGACCAAAGTTTTGACCTTCATGCCAATATTGAATACCCTTATTTGAAAACTTAATTGCCTAAGTCTATACCTTTTGCTTAAATAGAATGTATATTTTATTTGGAATAAGTGTTCTTTGACAAAGCCCATACAAAATGTATAAGTTTAACTCTTTTAAGAAGTTTGGTTTGAGTCTTTTGCTAAGTCTTTGCATAGTGATCCTTTTGGGCCTTTTGTTTTTGACTAAGTTTTATTTGTTTTATACTTTTCATCTATCCAAGTTCCAAATTAATTCAAATAATTTGTTTGAGATAAATTTTTCAAAGGGTAATTTTTAGTTTTTTTGAAGGAATTGTTTCAAACATATGATCTGAAACAACTTTTTCTAAAGGCACTTGCAACTTTTTTGAAGGGGTCTTTTTTAGATTTTATGAAGGGTAGGTTTCAACTTATTCAAAGGAATTATTTCTAACATTTTGTCCAAAACAACTTTTTTGAAGGGCACTTCAGTTTTTTTGAAAGGGACACATGCAAATTTTTTGAAGGGGTCTTTTCCAAAAGCTGAAGGGACACTTGCATCTTTTTTGAAGGGGTCTTTTCCAAATTACTGAAGGATCATTTTAGAGTCTCAAAGGTCTACTTCAAATAAACCTAAATGAACATTTCAAAGAACCAAATAGTCCATTTTTTCAAAAGCTAACAGGTCATTCGATAGCCTAAATAAATTAATCTAGAAAAAATAGCTAAATGAATTCTCTCAGGAGAAAATGCCAAAAAAAAGTTTGAAAGGCATTTGATCAGGAAAATAGTCTACAAAAATGGTCAAAATAAAATATCCCAAAGGAAAATACTTGATGCAAATATCTAAATGAATTCTTTCAAGAAAAGTACTGAGACAAAAATTACAAAGGAGAAAAGTGTTGAAACAAAGCAAATAAGGTGAAACAAGAAGACAAGAAGTCCAAAGGAAACAAAAGTTTGAAGAAAATACCCAAAGGATGATGACCCAAAAAATGTCAACTTTAAACTAAAAAAAATAGCCATTGGTGTCAAAATGATCAATGTGAACCTGAAGCTGACTGTAAAGGTAACAAATGGTAGTTGTAACTGAGACATTTGGTTTAGTTGTAACTTATTCAACTATAGTTGATTTATTTATAATTGAGGCATTTGGTTTAGTTTTACCTTATTCATATATAACTAATTCATTTTGTGACATGGCATAGCTCACCCACCTCTCTCCCACATGAAAATGTAACTATTTCTCTCAAGATGACACATGTCCAAGTGACCCTTGGGCTTCCTTTGCTCACTCTACCCCTCACAAATATAAATATAAATATGCATTCTCTTAGATCATTTGGGAGCCTCTACTAGTTATTGGGAAAACTCTATCTAGATTTTTACTTGAAATACTCTTGAATAAATAATAAAAGTTATTTTTCAACTCACATGTACTATTGAGTGATGACTTGAATCTTGTTGGTCTATTCTAGTGAAAGATTGTCTTTTCTAGCTTGTAATCTTGATGGTCTACCAAAGTGTATAAAGAGTATCATTACAGGTCCTTTTTAGTATTCTTTTCTAAGTTTATAGACATTTTAGAAGTATTCTATGACTATATTCCTTCTTGGAATCATCCATTTCTCTCCTAAATGTCAAATGCCTTCTTGAATCTTACATGTGAAACACTGATGTGACAACACACAAGGAGTTGTGAGTTTTGCATGAGAAAAGCTATGTTGGTGGTTAAGTATCATATTCTTATTCAAATAGGAGGAGATAAACATTGGTGCATCACTTTTTTTCTTAGTTATTTTCTTGAACCCTTTTCATACTGAATTGATAGATTAAAGAGCGATTTAAAGGTGCATCAAGGGGATCTAGCTCCTTATCTAGAGATTCATCTCAATAACATTTTCACCCAAAACAAGAGAGATGATTCCATTTTTCCATTTGGATGAGGAGAGTTGAGCATCTCCTGAAGGGTGTGAATCCAAGTATCAACACTTAACATGCTTCATCTCCATCTCTATGCATGCATACTAGAGAGGTTTTATCTCAAGTTTGAATTTGAGGTTAATGTTACACCTTAATGTCATGAAAGGATGATTATTGACATGAAAACGAAACTCATATGCCCATCATGCTTGTAATGATAATGTACTCATTGAAATAGGCTAATTACTAACATTAAAAACTACTTTAATGCTTGAAGAGATCCATTTTGGCATATTTTTTACCTCCGAACATCTATCATTTATAAGACATATTTAATGAAACCCTAGAAACCATACCTATAGGTTTGAAGTGTTTATGGACACCTTCCATCAGTACATTAAGACTATATATGTCTATATCATGCTTCACAATCCTTGTATTTCCTTTTAGAATCCTTTAAGCCTGAAACCTTATCATTGAACCCATGGATAACTTGTCATTTTATTTTCAACATGTTGAGGTCAACATACCCCCATTTATAAAAAATAGGGATCCTTGTGATTATTTTGAACTTTAGCATTGAAACTTGATATCTTTCACTTTATTAAAATTTGAAGATCATCTACACCTGATGAAATTAGCCTATTTATTCATGGTTTCATTTTGACTTTACCTAATGTTGATAATAGTTGAATTTTAGGTCTTATATCTTATGTTTCATAGAGTTCCCTTCAATGGATCATGCTTGGAGTGTACAGATTAACCATATCTAAACTTTTTCTACTCTTGAATTTATGGTAATTCATAGTTGGACTTATGTGATGAAACCCTCCTTTAGAAAACCCTAACTTGGACCTTTGATTAGAATTTAAATATTGGTAGGAACACATTTGGAGGGAACATTTCAAATTTACTTTGGACATAATCCTAATTTTTAGGTACATGCTTGGTTGTGTTTCTTAACATGATCAAACCTTAATCTAAAAATCCTACTTGTTTCCTTTTATTTTCCCACTTTGTTCCTTATATTTATAATGTGGTATAATGTTTGTGTTAGTAGGGTCCCTTTATTTTAGCATGGTTCACTTTTTTATAAAATTATCCTAAAGTCTTAACCCTAAGTCCCCATTCATATTTATTAACATGAACAAGACCTTAGTATTAACTCTTTAGCCTATGGTCCTATTTACCTATGTTTTAATTTAAGCCGCTATCTTCTTTGTAGATCTAACAATCCATGCTTCATAAAAAAATGATATGATGGATTGAAGAAGACCTGATGAGCTTAAATATTTGATCCATCAAACTAATCAAGTGTAAGCACTTGAATCATGATCGATAATCCATAGTTAAGTAGGACCACGGATCTGATGACATGAAGTCATCATTAAAGTTAAAGGGCCCCCTTTATCAAATATAAATTTAGCCTAAGTTTTACCCTAAGGTCTCATTGTATTTATTATTATAATGAAACCTTATGATAAAACTTATGCTAAGTATAAGTATATAGATCTTGATCAGATGAACCACAACCACTCACACAAAATTGATCAGACATAGTGAATGTCATGCTAAAAAGTCAAAATTTCAAGAAACCCCATGGAGTTGTCACATGGCACTCCCACATTAAAAGATTAATAACAAAGTGTCTCACATATTAAATTGGGCTAATAGTATTCATCCACTTGGATTATGATCAACGTCTTATGCCTCATCATGGGGATTGATCCAATAGAGTGCATCAAATCTAAGGTTTATGGACCAAAAGAGTTTCATGAGCTTAAAATTGATGTTCCCATGATCATTACTTGACATCCATGAGACCATCAGTAACATCCATGACACTGATAAATTTAAGCCTATGAAACCTAATTATCCACTAACTTGAATTTGATGTTTTCATGACCATCATCTAATGTTTATAAGACCATCATTGAAAGTCACAATCTGAGCTTAGATTAGCATCATTAACATCCATAATTTGAGCTTAGATTAATCAAAATCACATGAAAAAGAATTCAATTCCAATCTAAGTGATAATAAAGTAATCTAATGATTACTTACAATGCATTTGATAAGTAGTTTCAACTTCCACACACATAGAAGCTCAAAGACAACAATAAAGGGATGAGATCAAGATGACTTGACCTCATATAATAAGGGGAGGGTTTTCAAAGACATGAACCTAGACACTACAGCCTTGAATAATGGGAACATGAGTTGGTTTGAAATCTTTTGGACCATCAAATAGATGAAATACTTTAACAAGGAAGAATAGAGGAATGTAACCACCTTGAGGAGATACAATGACCTAATTTCAATTCATATGACTAGCCTACACTACATAATTGCCAAGCCTAAGGTACTTTACTATATTAATGTCCTTTATCCTCTTTTCTAGGATTATAAAATTAAGAATGATTAGATTATGCATGAACATACGTTTAAGAGAGTATTTTACACTTATCCCCTATATTTTAAGAGATACTATAAATTGTGTACATCATAAATAGACCTACCTACTATCAAAAATTAGATGGGAGAGCATAATTTGAACACAATCCTAGCCCCATAGCTACTTACTAAGAATTAGGTATTCCAGGACCCCACTGGCAAAATACTAATTGTCCAATTCATAGAAATGATTTTGATAATAATGACATTATTGAATAGGTTATGCAAAGCCCCCTCCCCCACTAACATTAATAAAATATAAGTTTCATATGTCAAATTCATGGTGGAGAAAGGACTCACCCCCTATTGGGTGAGATGATCAACATCTAATTTAAGTCCCAATTTATAGTAATCAAGAAGAAAACAAGAATTTAATTTTACATGATGTCCTATCTTTTGGATGCCATTTTAGCTTCCACCTAGATCCCAATTATCAATAATTGGTACCCTAATGGAATACCCATAATCTCCCATCATTACTCAAAGCTACACATATCCAAGTACAAGTACAACATGCAATTCATTTATGATTTTTTCTACCCAATGCTAGTGGAATCAATCATCAGAATCCCTATGAGTAGGGTCATCACATTGATTAAGGATTATGTGGAGTTGATATGGGATATTTGGTTTTACCTTGATTGCACCATCATAAGGATTTAAGGGACTTTGACATTAGCCTTCAAGATACCCATTTATGTGCGAACAAATTTTAAAAATCAAGAATTGGATTTTCAACTTCTTCACAATATAGATGGATTTTGTAAATAAAAGAGGACATTAATTCCCCATCCCTTTCAATTAACAATCAGTAGGACTATTTTACAAAATTTGGAGCATGTAAATGTCATTGATAGACATAAGGACTCCTTCACCATACAAAAATATGATATGAGGAAATGGGATCATAATGGGGTGGTATCCGAAAATCTTAATATAAAGAATATAAACAAGACATATGATTATCAACCCAATGTCCATCACCCATTCTACATCAATATCTCTAGTTTCTCAAGTATTAGCCAAATTAAAAAATCATAACATTAAGGTGGATCCCATGTTGTCTAGGGGATATGAAAATCCACTTGATGAGATTTGGAAAATGGGGCCCATGTAATATATTTTTTTACCTAGACTCTCTTCAAGGCCCCAACCATAAATTAACATGAAAGATCCCTAAGCACAAATAAAAATGGACCTAGAAAAAAAGAGTTGGAAAAGAGACCCAAGGAATGATCATCTTCTACCCCTCGTAACAGACTAGATTCTCCCACATAATTATTGGATATGGTTGCATTAGAACCAAATGAGATAGTAGAGGATGCACTTAGGGTTATTGTTAAGGAATATGGGTTAGATGATGAGGAAGAACAACCAAAATAACCTCAATCCCAGGTACAGGAAGTTGAATAAGACAAAGAGAAGGAATTTTCTTTGGAACTAGTTCCCTAGCACCCCCACATAAAATAAAATCATAATTATAATTATTCCTAATTGGGATAAAGAATCCCAAGTTGACTTTCACCCATCTCATGAGTGAATTCAACTTTTTCAATGAGGAATACCCCATTCATGGACCCATTATCCCTAAGTGGTTTCTCTATGGGAAAATGTAGAAGATTCCCACTTTGTCTCACTCTTGGGCCTTGACCCAAAATATTAACATTGATGTTAACAAATAAATAAATCCATGGATATTGGCCTTGATGAAGGAATAATAATAAATAAGTACAGTATCCACAATAAGATCAATTGTCACATAAATAGACACTTCATGTGCCTCAAGCAGTGCAAGGATAGAGGTCTTAGAACCTACTAAGGTTATAGAGTAATCCATCATCATGAAATTAAATCATAAGATGACAAAATTGGAAAGAGTAAGCATTAATAAAACCATGGTTAGAGGTGAGGAATTCACCTTTCAAAAGGTTGAGCCATTTATAGGCTTAACTCTAGTTGGAGGAAAATAGCCTAATGAGCCTCCCATCCATGAGAAACACATAGAAAGCCTAGTTGAGGTTAATTCATCTTATATAAAATTAGGAATCAAAGGAATTAAGAAAATAATATATAACCTAGATAATTAAAATGAAACCTAGAGACCCAGGCGGTGCTATCAATCCTAGACGCAATGGTCAAAATGCTTGACGAATCCTTCTATGACATGTTTTATGAGTTGAAGTCAATTAATCTAAGGAAAAGTTCATTGGAATGGTATAATATAGTGGTTAAGGGTCTAATAGTCCAATGGAAATCATTATAATATAAAATAACAAGGCTAATTAACATACAAGTTAGAAGGTAGATTATTGGGTTCAAAACCATTAGTTTGGGACATTTGATGCAATTATGGGAATAGTTATTGAAAAATTAAAGAATCTAAGTTCTTGGTCAAAATATATATTGATACTCCTAAAGTATGACGACGATATATTAGAAAGGATTGAACATCTCCTTGGGACCATGCTCACTAACCCTACACAACCCACTATCCTAGGCATCATGAAAGATGATGAGTTCAAGAAAAAGGTTACTTTGGTGATATAAGAAATAAGAATTAAAAATCAAGTCAAATCTAGGGTATACAATAGTAGGATCTTATAAAATATATTTAATGAAGTAGAAAGGATAACTAAAGCCAAGAGCATCAATGAAGCCATGGCTAGAAATGATAGAGAATTGAATGATCTAGCTGACAAGGAGGAAGAGTGTCTCCTAAGGCTAATTTTTGACTTGGAGATAATAAATGAGCAACATGAATATGAAATAAACATGATTTATTAGAAACAAGTGAGTTCTTAGGTGGAAGGCCCACCAACTAGCTAAATATTATTCCATTTTGTAAAGCTTTGTAACATTTTAAAATTGAAATATTATTTTTTAAAGACATGTGATTGTTTGTTATCATATTTACCTCTAGGTTAGTCCACTTTAGAAAAGAAAATATATTATATAATCTTATCAAATGACATATATCCTTATCATTTGTACATTTATATCTTGTAACTGACTGATATATTACCTTGTTATTCTATAAAAGGTAGTATTACCATTTTGTAAAGAGAGGGAGTTTTGAGAAAAAATTGTATACTTTGGAATAATTAGTATAGAAAAGGAACACTAAAATTTTTGTCCAAGTTTGTTTGTGTTATTTATTTCATGACTTCTCTCTCAATTTCTTATTCCAAGTCTTGAATTTGAATGGTTTCATTAATTTTGAATTTGCATCTTTTGTAAAAGGTTGCTAATTTGTGTTTATGGTAGATTAGATGAATGATCTATAATTTTCTTCATTTAATTTGTTTTTCATTAGAATGTGAATGAAATTTAAATGTAGTGACAAATTTGTAAAGTAAATTCAGTTCTTTCTTCTATCCCTTCATATTATCCTTAGAAGTTTGTCTGGTGTATAGTGAGATCTTAGCTTACATGATTTTGCATTATATACTGGTTAAATGCATGTTCAATTATAACTAAAACTTTTTCATAATGTTTAATTCAAGGATTAACAATCACATATTCTCTTTCTTCCCTACCCTTCTCTTTTTCTTCTTTTTTAGCCAAATCACTTTTTTATAGATCTCACTATAAATATTCATTTATATTAGTCTTTAGTATATAATTTTGGTCATAATTCACTGAGATCAAAATAGATACTTCAAAATTCATAAGGAAAATGGTGACTCCTAACTACCAATAAATATAAATTTGTGGAATAGTTTGATTTAATCTTCCTCTACTTCACCATAGGTAACTAGATTACCAAAAAACTACTACTCATGCCATGAATTCCTAGAATTTTAAAATGAGAATTATTATTAAACACTAAGAGCACATGTGATACATATAGAGACATCAACAAGACTAGATTTTGCTATAACTAGAAGGAGGGATTGGTGAATTTGGTAAATCTCAGATAGTCTTAGTTTGTTTTGATCTAAGGTTGGTGTCATCTTTGCACTTTTGTGTTATTATTTTCTTATAATCATAAAGATAATTTATCTTTGTGATCTTTGACCCATATTTGTGCTTCCTTTAGACAAAGATCAAAGATATTTGAGGTTGGATGTTTAATTCTAGTAAAGATAGCTTAAGATTTGAGGATCTATAGTATTTGAGGTTAGAATAGCTTGTTTTGACCAAAGATTGGTAGATATTTCATAGATATGGTTTCATTTGAGATTAAAATTATAAATATAGGCCATATTTACATAATTAGACACACCTTTGATCAAACTTAGTTAAAATTTGATGCCCTTTATTGCTTTTTACATGTATCTTTGCAAAATTAGCTTAATGTGCAAATATGAGTCCTATTCTTTGTAAATGTTTGTTTGACACATAATATTTCAAATATTATTTAAGGTTCTCAAGCTAGAATTGACAATAATATGGAATAGATCACACTCTTAGACAAGAGAGCCTCTACTTGAGTTGGAAGTCCATAGGAAAACCAGAAGAGACAAAGGTACATATAAGTGTTTAAAATCTTTTCCATTTTTACCACTCCAAGGTACTCCTATGTTTAACCTTTACTAAGGTATGCCTTAGTTAGGAAGTTATCCCATCAATGTACAAGGTGAAATTCATGACCCCCCTCATAAATCTAAAAATTATTTTCCAAATTTTAGTCATAGTGGTATTGTAATAGTGAAAGAACATGTTAAATCATTTAAGGCTGCATTAAGATTACTAAATTTAGTTCATGAGGATGTAACATGTAGGTTTTTCCCTTTCACATTTAAATATGTTTCATATGAATGGTTCTTAAACCTACTTGATTATTTAATCACCACCTGGGATGAATTCAATAACATCTTCATTGACCAATTTGGTAAGATCTTTAGCCCTTTATGTCATATACCAATAATTTACCACCTTGAAAATGGATGCCAATGAACCCATAGATATTTCAATGCAAGGTTAAAAAAAATGTATAATAGGACCATTTATCTTTATAAACCAGATCAAGCCTTAGACTTAGAAATATATAAATATTCTCTTGATCCTATGACCTTAGTTTTCATCAAAAGAGTCATAGGTCTAATGAACACACAAGCTTATGCTAAGGTTGTGATAATCAATGACCAAATGCAACCACAAGGACATATGGTCTATTATGTTCCCAATGTCAACCCACATATTCCTACCTTAAATGTCTTTCCCAATAATAACTCTAATGTGCCTACTCTCAACAAACTCCCAAATCTAAACTAATTTCCTCTAAGACATGTTACTCCTAGCTATAATTTTGGGTTATTGAACCACCCTTTTAATAATGGGTGTAATTAAAATGATTAAGGGACCTTGATACTAGCCATTGGTACCAATACCAACAAAGTTCATAATTAATAAACCCATAAAATTGAAATGATTCTATTTTGAAAATGGTCTAAAAATTAATCACTAACTTCCTTTAGCTACAAAAATAAGTTGGTAATACTAGGGAAAATTTTGGTAGGAACTTCTCTTTTCAAAGGTTCAATAGACCCAATAATTGGTTAAATAATGATAGTTTCCATAACCATAAGAGTAATGAACCTTCTCCTAAAAATAAGACTGTGGATATTGATCTCATTGACATTACTTTTCCTAATTATTATAGATTCCATCATACTGGTAAGCATGGTGAGATTGATTGCATTAAATTCTATAAATATTTTAAGGCAATCTAATAAGAGTTGGACACTTTTAAGGTAGTGCATAACAAAGACAATAGTGTAGGTACTTCAATATCCAAGCTTGTTGACAAGACCTTCATGGTGGATATGTTTGATTTACCCTTCCAAGAAGACAACAAGCTTGATGATGTTCCTAAATAAGTTCACACCTTCCAAAAGTTCTTAAAGAAGACATATCCTCTAAGGAATAGAGAATAAAGGTAGACTTTGACTACTTCTACACCTCCAAATAACTATGGTACTCCTTTAGATACCACTTCAGACAATAATCCAAAGCCTCCAAAGGTAATTAATTCTAAACCTAGTGTTGATCCTTCTAATTATTATAGTAATACTAGTTATAATATTGTAGAGGACGTGAATAAAATTAAAGTTAACATCACCCTACATGAATTGACACAAATCATAGATTAGAGGGCTCTATTGGTGGAATCCTTCTCTAAGAAGCCTATCAAAATATCCTAGATTTATAATTAAAATGTACCTATGTATAAAGATAAAATAGAGTCCCCACCATTCTTACTTATAGTCAGAATTTTTTGTAAGAACTTGCATAACTATTTATTGGATTATAATGCCACTACAAACATCATACTTCTAGGTGTTTGTAAGCAACTTGGTTTGACCCCCATTAAATTTGATAGATTTATCACCTAATTAGATAAGTCAAGGTTCAAGGTGGTTGGAGATTTGTTAAATTTCCACATGTAATTGGCTTCTAATCCAAGGTTCCAACAATTTATAGTTATCCAACTAGTTGATATCCCTTATGCATATGGATTGATCTTGAGCAAAGAGTGGAGAAAGGCTTTAAATGGATACATGTCCACAAATTGTTTACACTTATGGCTACCTTGGAAGGGAATTCCCAACCAAATAAAATTTGAAAATGAGACAAGGATGAAGCATATGATCATTGAGTATAATGTTTCCAATGAAGGGGTCAACATAATTGATTCTAATAAAGGGGTTTTACCCTAAAAATTGCTAAAATATGTAATCCTAAACCTTCTGATGTTGTGTTTGGGCTATGTATGTTGAAATTTGATGGGGCTAGGTGTATGTCTAGATCTAGAGTAGGCATTTTTATAACTAACCCTATTGGTAAGAAATACCATGCTTCTTATAGACTCTAATTTCCTTGCACCAATAACATTACAAAATATGAAGCCCTCATCTTGGGTCTACAATTTGTAATCAAGAACAAGGTCAAAGAACTATTAGTTTATGGTGATTTAGAACTAGTAGTGAACCAAGTAAGAAAAAAATTTAAATGCAAGCTATCATACCTCAAGAGATACAAATTTAGAGCTTGTGATCTAGTGGAATCTTTTGATTCCTTAAATATTATCTCTATCCCTAGGGAAAAAATAAATATGTTGATGAGCCTGCCTCTGCTATAGCTAATCTAATACTTGACCAAGATTCACCCAACTTTAATATTGAGCTCATACCTTGCCCATCTATCCTAGATAATGTGAACCATATATAGGTCTTTAGTGATGACCAATAGATCCTAAATTTCATAAATAATTTAATAGAATTTAAGGATCAAATCATTGATGAGGCTAATGAAAATGCATTTAGGGAAGACAAGTTTGATGGTAAAGTCATTCAGCTAAATGAAAAGTTCTTAGAGGGATAATTTTTTTGGAAAGATTACTTGATCAAGATAAGTTAGTTGAAGCTTCTATGGTTCCCAAAGTAAGTGGGAAAGACTAAAATGCTGTTGATCTTGGCCCCCAAGACACACCTTAGCTGATTAATATTGGAAAAGCCTACACTAACATTAAGAATAATATATCCAAATAAAAATTGAGAAGATACAAAGAATTCATATCTTAGTCTTATGATGAATTAAAGAGTATTGATCAAAGAGTCATCACCCATACTATAGCTCTTAAATAAATTTGTAAACCCTTGAAGTAGAAACAAAGACATGTGAGCCCTATCTTAGAACCCATGATCTTCAAAGAGGTCAAGAGACTGTTAGATGCTAGGATAATATTTCTTATTAGGCATTTTACTTGGGTTGCAAATTTGGTGCTATTTATAAAGAATATTAGTTAGATTATATTATGTATTGACTTTAATATTTTGAATAAAGCATCTAAAAAGGATAATTATCCTATTACATCTCTTGACCAGGTAATACAAATTATTTCATGATTAGACATGATGTCTTTTCTTTATGGCTTTCTAGGGTACAATCAAGTGTTGGTTGACAAGGAAGATAGGATGAAGATAACTTTCAGAACTAAGTAGGGTACCTTTGCATACAAGAGGATGCATTTTAGACTAATAAACATAGGAGATAAATTTGAAAGGGACATAGACCATGAATTCTAAGGCTTGATTAGTAAGTGTATCATAATTTACATGGGTGATCTAACTATTTTCTCTTAAAATAGGGAAGACAATTTCATGAATTTACAATAAGTATTTGAAAGGTGCATAAGATATGGAATCTCCTTTAACCCTAAGAAGAGAATTTTTTATATCACTAAAGGTAAATTGTTTGGTAAAGTTATTAATAAATATTTAATTTCCATAGAACTAAAAAGGGTGGAAGCCATATCCAAGATAGAGCCTCCTAATAACAAGAAGGAATTAAAATCATTTTTTGGTCAAATAAACTTTATAAGAAAGTTCATTTCTAGATTTACATAGATTGTCAAGACATTGAATGATATGATAAACAAGGATGCTAAAGTATCATGGAATGAAAAGTCTAAGAAGGCCTTTGAAGACATCAAAAATACAATGAACCAGGCTCTAGTCTTGATAAGTCCTAACTTTTTGAAGGAGTTTTACCTCTACTCTTCTTCCTCTAACCACAATATTGTTGTTGTGTTAACTTATAAAATAGAAATATATGAAAAACCAATTAATTTTATGAGTACTATTTTGAATAATTATAAGTTAAATTATGCTTTGTCTGATAAATAATCCTTTGCATTAGTTAAAGCTATCAAGAAATTTAGGCACTACGTTCTTAGGAACAAAGTTCATGTTGTTCTACCAGACCTAGCTACTAAGATAATGTTAAGCCAATGTGAACATGGAGAGCGAAGAGGTAAGTGGATGTCTATTATCTAGGAATATGACATAGAAATGAAAATTGCAAAACTAGTAAGGTGTTAGGGTCTGATTCAAATGATTTCAATACCATCCTTAAGATAAGTATTATGCAAGTTCATCAACAAAAATTTCAATATAATGAGTGGTATGACTCCATCATCCATTTACTAATTAATGGCACTTGTCTTGTAGGACTAACTAGGGAGCAACAAAGAGCTATCAAGCCTAAGAAAGCTCACTATCTAACCAAGAATGGGATCTTGTATTGGAAGAACTTTAAAGGTGTGTTCCTAAGGTGTGTCTCCAAGGAGGAAAAAACTAAGGTAATTAATACTTTCCATGAGAAATTAGGAATTTGGAACCCATCAGGAAGAACCATAACCCAAAATATCCTTAAGGATGGATAGTATTGACCCACCATCTTCAAATATGCTCATAAGCATGCAAGAGAATGTCATTAATGCTAGATATTTAGCAATAAGGAGCCAAAGAAAGAAATGCTTTTATATCTAGTCATGATTAACAAACCATTTGCTTAGTCGGGACTATACTTTGTAGGGGTAATCAATCTTAACTTGTTAGAGGGTCACAAGTATGTTCTAAAATCTAATAACTATTACACAAAGTGGAATGAAGCATTAACCACCAAATAATGAAGAATAGAAGAAGTGATCAAGTTTTTAGAAGAGAATAGATGCAACAAATTTGGGACTCTAGTCTCTTTGGTATGTGATAATGGGTCAGCATTCACATTTATAGAAATGATAGAATGGGCATATGACAACAAAATTATTCTCAAGTTTTAATCTAACCATTATCCTCAAGGTAATGAAGTGTTTGAATCAATAAATAAAAACTTGATAAAATCCATTAAAAATTCTATTATAGACAAACCAAGAACATGTCATAAACATCTTAAGTATGCCCATTGGGAAGATAGAATAAGATTCAAGTAGGCTCTTAAAGCATCTCATTTTTTACTAGTATATGGCTAGGAACATATACTCCCTATCACACTCAATTTTCCAACTTATAAGTTTATGAAAGAGTATATGGAGGAGGATGAAAAATTTGTAAACTTGAGGCTATTAGACATTATTCAGATGGAAGATGCATGAGATAAGGATTTTTATAACTTTATTAGGAACAAAACTATAGTTAAAGGGTGGTTTGAAAAGAGATCAAAGATCAAGGTATTCAAATAAGGAGACTTGATTCTTATTTGGGACAAAACATCTGAGCCTAAGGGTAAGCATGATAAATTCACACCCTTATAGATTGCCCCCTATCAGATTATTGATACACTTAGAGATAAAACCTTTAGGATAAAATATCTAAAAGGAGTAGAGTTCAGACTCCCCACTAATGGGTAGTATCTCAAGCACTTTTTCTCTACCACTCCTTTTGGGGTCTTCATGAAGTGAATATGTAAGATGGTTGGAGTTAGTGTAGTTAGGATAGTTAGTTTCCTTCAATTTTTTCCCTTTTTATCCCTTGTTTTTAAACAAGAATGTATATATTTGTTTGATTCCCCTTTGCTTCTTGTTTTGTTATTTTTTGTTGTGTGTTTATTTCTTGTTATGTTTTTCCTTGCTTCTAATAAGTCCTTTTGGATAACCCTCAACTCAAAGTCCATTAACTTTCTTCAAACCCTCCAAATTTAGAAATGTTGATATGAACCCCATGCATATGTTGACTATGGATTTGAAAAAAAATCTTGATATGAGGATTTGATTAAAATAGTAAA
Source organism: Torreya grandis (assembly GCA_037957365.1). Classification (NCBI taxonomy): domain Eukaryota; kingdom Viridiplantae; phylum Streptophyta; class Pinopsida; order Cupressales; family Taxaceae; genus Torreya; species Torreya grandis. Next base: position 424,423 of record JARHVA010003310.1, on the reverse strand, counting down.
GACATATGGATATGTTAACCATTCTGTAATGACCTTAAAACATTGTCTTGACCTAAACCTAGTTTTAAGAAGAATTACACATGTTGAATGAAAGCTCAATCCATTATTGATTATGGATTATTCAAGATAATAGATAAAATATAAAAGATAATAGATGCAGGTATAAATAACACCAAAATATAGAATAATAAATATTAGATAAATGTAGACTATCTATGATTAAAATATAAGATAAATATATTATTCAAGGACAAGATGTATAAATGTTCTGCATAATTTTAGTAATAGATATCAATAAATTCAGAGAGATATTTATAAAATAGAATGTAGATTATGTAGTCTTTAAGGATTGAGAATGTTATGAAAATAGATTGAAAAAATGTTGTAAAAATTTATCAATGATTGATGATGATCCTACAAGATCGATGTTGAATCAGATGGATCAATGTTGATTCTATGTAAAATGCTAAACTTAAAAAAAACTATAATAATGACTTGTATTATTAATAAAATAACTAAAACTAAATGTAAAATAGTGACATATAGATATAGAAGACTATAGATTTGAAATATGAATAAATTGAAGTGCAATACTTAACTTTTAAACAATCTTAGCATGAGGGTGATATCATGCATCATTTTGTCTATATTTGGGTAACAATTCACCAGAAAGGGGTTTAAAAATCACCTATGATCTCCTATAGATATTCTGTCAGCATTTTAGGGTCAAAAATTGTAGTCTTGATCCATGGAGGCTCGCTATGTATATATGGATCTACATTGATCTAGGAGAGTCAACCTCGATCATGGAGGATTAATGTCAATTATGGAGGATCGATGTTGATCAGCCCAATTTGGTCAAAAGTTGGCTTAGGTTTCTTCAAACTACGTGTTGAACTAAGTGAATGTAACACTAAGTTATTTGCATTGGTTTTTAATGAGGGTAAGTTGTTAGGAGGGTTGTTCGGAGGTTGGATGGGTTTTGGTTTTTATTTGTTTATAGGATTTTTGGTTATTTAAACTATTTTAGGTGGTTAGGGATGGTAAATAGTAATTAATAAGGTTAATTACCATGGGTAAATAGGGGTTATATACATAAAATAAACATTCAAGTATAATTTATATTTTATGTATATACTTTCAAGATGTTTGAGAGTGGTTTTAGACCTCTAGGAGTTAAGATGCAAAATATAGATTTTTGGAGGTTTTTACCACATTTCAAACATAGCTTATTTTAGGATTTTAAGATTTTAGACTTAGATTATTTTAGGGTTTTAGGCTATTTTTCATATTTATATTGTCTACATTTCATTATTAAAGTGATAGCCTAAAATATGGGTAGAATAGAGTAAGGGTGCTAAATTATGGCATCTATAGACTTATGTATTAGTCTAAACTAGAGCCTTAGGTTATAACATATTGTTATGTTTCCCTCGTGAGTTTCCATTTTTTTGATCAACATATACCCCACTTTATTGCTTTTTCAAATAGGGGGATCCTAATGATTGTTTCAAAACATCTAAAGTTTGAATTGCTTGAAAAGGTTATTTATTTTAGAATTTGAAGATCATCCTCTTGAAAAGGATACTATTTATACATGATTAATGATAATAATTATATTTTTTGACTAAATTTTCTAGATGTTTTATCTTTAAAGATAGAATTTTAGGTCTAATAAAGAAGGCTAGGTTTCTCTTACAAAAAACTCTAACATTTGAATTCAAAAGTTGATAGGAAAGCTTAATGAGAGATTGAATCTTTTGGAAAGGGTCTAAGCGTGCCTTGTATGTCAAGATATAATTAGACAATGAGAATTAAATAAAACTAAAAGGTCCCTCTAAACTCCAAAATACCCTTTTAAATCCTAAATTTGAGGCACTTTATTGAAGTAACCCTTTGGAGTTTCTTGAAGTGTCCCTTCAAAAATGTTGTCTCGATCCACTTTGGAAAAAAGTGCCCTTTAAATAAATTATTTTGAGAACTATTTCTTGTGGACATTTTATCTAAAATAAATCAACCCTTAGTATGTTTTTAAACCTACCATTTAAAAGAATTGGTTAAGACCCTTTCCTGAGAAAGTGACCCTTCAAAAAATGTATAAGGGTAACTGCGTGAAATATTTCTAGGTTCCTTATTTTATGCCTAACTATAATATTTTATTTTTATAGGGACCAATCATTTATGAGTACATGGATCATGATAAATGGCCCATGCTTGCTCATAGATCCAATCTGATAGTGTGAAATTTTTGAAGACTTTTCAAGATAGTATAACCTTGAGGCTTGACAAAGGGACATATTTCTCAACCCTTAGAGTAACCCCATGTGTTTTTTAACATAAATAGACTAGGGAAACATAATTTTATCCTAAGTCATATATAAGCTTAGATATCATTAAGTCATGTGCATCTTTGTAGATCTGAGGGTCTAAGTTTCATCACAAGATTTGATCTGATAGTGTGAACTGGTCAAAGGATTTCAACCTAATCAAAGTTTAAACAACCTATAAAAAAAGACTTAAATAATCTTGAATCCTCAAGACATGGTAACATGGCCTAAATATAATATTTTTGGCTTAAAGAACAATGTTTTTTTCAACACAACATGACTATAAGGCTTAGGCTTAAACTACTAAGAAAATTACATGAACTTAAATTTGACAGCATGACACCTATCATTTGATGTTTGTGAGAACATTTTTGAAATTCATGAGGACATCAAATTTAATATAGTCTAAACTTTTATCCTAGTGAATGGATGTATTTATCAACCCCTTAAAATGTCCCTTTACTTTTTTAACATGAAAACTTAGTAGAAGACGTTTTGACCTAAGTTTTTATTAAGATTAAAGCTCATTAACTCGTGTTCATCTTTGCAAATCTAGTGGTCCATGCTTCATTACAAGATTTGATCCAACAATGCAAAATTGATGAAAAATTTTCAATGAGGGTAAATCATAATGAAGGAAACCAATCAAAAAAGACTTCATAGATTTAGATCAATGGACCACGCTTGCTCATAGATCTAATCCAATGGTGTGAAATGAAGGAAACTTTCAAAGACTAACAACTAGCTTCTAAAATGACTTTCATAGGAATAACATGAGTGAAGTTATGAATTTTCCACCTCTACTATTAAAGATAAAAAAACCCTAGCTCACCAATAGGAAACCGTAATTTTTGTCCAATAAATCATAATTGCATTCAAAATAGCAAAAAATCACCCTAAGAATAATTAAGAAGAATTAGTGAAATCCTATAGTTAAATATAAATCAAACCAGTTGAGGAATTATGGTTTTAGCAAGAAAACAAGGGAGAGATGATTTATAGGTTTATTTATCAATTTATAATGAAGGAAGATGTTATAAAGACACTAAAATGGAGGTAGGAGCCTTGAATAATGGTATGAAGAACTTGTCAAAAATCTTCTTTGCTATCGACCTTCTACAACCACTAGCTCCTAATGAACAATGAATAGTAGGTACCAAATGGAAAAATGAATATTTTGTAGCAATTCAATTGTTTAGGCTTCCCTTCATAGCTACCGAAATAGAGGTACTCCATTATATTGATATCCTAGCTTCTATGTTCATTAATTGTAGAATAGATGGAGACTAGATGATAAAGGAGGGTACATCAAATAGGGTTGATTACATAGCTCCAGTATATTTTGAAGACTAATATAAGCCTTCTAAGTCTCATATAGACCTACCTATAATCAAGTAATGGATCACTAAGAATGACTTAGATAATATCTTAAGACCATGGTTAGATAGAGGAACTCATGTAATGAGAAACCATGAAGGTAAAATCCCAATTGTGTAATTCAGGGAAGGGATTAGATTCATCATGACTTTATTGAATAGGGATTTTGGATCAGTAATCACATATTATTTTGACCCCAAGTGGGTCTCCTATGTCTATTTCATGATAGAAGAGAAGCTAACTCCACCTATCGAAGAAATGATAAGTATCCACTTAGGAAGATAGTTTAATGGAATTAAAAGAAAGACAAACCAGCTATTCACATTGATTTATTAACTATTGGAAGCCTTGATGGCCTCAACCTACCTCCCTACCATCAAGAATTGGTCCCCTCAAAACAAGATTACCATTTCTTACCATTACTCCAAATTACAAATATTCAAGTATAAAGACCACATGCAATTCATTTGTGATTGCATATATCCCACTTTAGTTGGGATAATTACTAGAATTCTAATGCCTAGGGTTTACCCCATCATTAGGAAAATTGTAGAGCCCATTGGTGGCATATGGATTTATCTTTTTTGTATAATCATCAAAATTAAAGGTTACAGTCTCAACCCTATAGGCTACCAGTGCATGTCCCAATCAAGCTAGCTAAGAGGGAGATAGCTCATCCAGTCCTTCATGGTATAGACCATGTATTTAGAGATAATAAGAAAGTAATCATACATCTATTCCCATATTTGATTGGAAAAACAACAATTCATGGATGGAATCAACTTGAGATCTTAGAAAGTAATGGAGAGACATTTTAATTCTAATTAGATGACATCAAGACATGGAAGCCAAAGGGCAATGTGCTTTCCCATCTACAATCTAAACAAATGCATAAGGTACCTTATGAATATCAATTGGGTCCATATGACCACTTATACACAAAGTCAACTAGCTTTGAGGAAGTGTTGGCTAGGTATAAGGGGCATGGATTCAAATTAGAACATAGATTAAAGAGGGAAGAAACCAATCAAAAGAAATAAGTAAAATGTATCCCTTGAAATACCACTTCTTACATTCCACTTTGGGTCCACCACAAGTGCCTCAAGGTCTACCTCAACAATAACAACCTCAGCATTAAGTGCCTAAAATTAAAGGACCTAGTGAACAAAATATGGAACATAGGCTAGGAGGGGACCCTCTACCTCAGCTCTACCTCAAAGACTACCTTCCCCTATGGAATACCTTAATATGTTTTCTTTATAACCTTATGAAATAATGGAATAGTTATTCAAGGAACTTGTAGATATATACATGTCAGATAAGGAAGGAGATGAAGATGAAGGAGCCACAACCAAGGTGGCACAAATTTAAGGTCCTCAAGATGAAGAGATAGATAAAGGCAAAGGAATTTCCTTAGATTTAGTCCATATGACCAAAATAAAGAGGGAGACAAATATGGCTTTGGTGCCTGGAGCCCCAAATAAACCCAAGCTGATTCACCCAATAAGTGATGTAAAGTTGTTTAGTGATGAATTTCCCATACATGGACATATCACCCCTGACTAGTTCATCTATGAGAAGTTTCAAAATATACCATCTCAAATGCATTCATGGGCTTTGAATAACACTACCAATGTTGAAGTAATTGATGAATTCCAACCCTGGATGTTATAGCTCATGAAGGAGAAAGAAGAGAGGAGAATTATTGAGGTTTCCTAGGAGAGCAACAATAAAATAAAAGAGTCAAGGAAATCAAGAGGGGTTGGTCGTGAAACACGAAAATATTAAAATATTTTAGAAGTAGAGCCCAAAGTACAACTTAAAACTAATACAACTACACTAGAGAAGGTTAATACCAAGAAAGTAACTATTGGAACTGAAGAAGTCACTCTCTAAATAGTGGAACCATTTTGAAGACTCACTCTAGTCTAAGTCCAGGTAGTAGGGAAGCACCACATTCATCAAGAAGATATTACAATTCTGGTGGAATCCCATTCAACAAAGGTCATGGTGAGAATTCATGGAGTAAAGCAAGGAATCTTAAACATGGAGAAATAAAAAAAAGACTTGGAGGTCAAAGTCTCACTATCAATTCTAGAGAACCTACTAAAGATGTTAAATAAGTACCTCCTAGATGCCTTTGAATGATTAAAATCCATCAAACTTAGGATTAATACCTTGTAAATTCAAGCCAAGAAGGCACCAACAATGATATAATAATGGTAAGAAACCAAAGACTAGGTGACAAAGTTGATCAAAGTACACATCACTAAATAGCCTTTGGACTTCAAGATTATCAAATAAAAGTAGTTGAATGCCATTTAAGGGATCCTAGTGGATCAAATATAAGAATTAATTTCATGGTAAAATAAGGCCAATGACTTCATAGAGGAAGATAAGCACATGGTGACTAGAATTGAAAAGTTACTAAGAACCTTGTTGGTGACCCCTTCTTAACTTACTACCATCGACCTAATGCATGACATGGAATTATAGCATGAATTCCAAGCCTTCAACTAATGAATGAAAGATGAAAACTAAGGCCAATCCAATAAATATAATTCAAATGTCCTTAATTTCATCTTTTCCATAAGAGAGCAGATAGTAGAAGTAAGGTGCTTACAAGAGGTCACCATCAGAAGTGATAAAGAATATGATACATTGATTGAATAAGAAGAAGAGAGTCTAATGAAGCCCACTATGGATTTTGAGTTAATAAAATAATAATACACTATGGTGAAATAATTAATTCATCTTAATTGACCAAGGGGGCCCACCAACCCAAGAGCAAAGTCAAGATTATTCTTTTCTAAACTATATATGCTATTTTGTTACCATATATTAGACTTTTGATCTAATAGGTGCCTAACGGCCACATGTACCATAGAGTTATTTTTAAAAGAACATTTATATTTACCCATTATAAAATTTTCAAATAAAGATGATTGGTACACTACCTATGTCTTTTATAAATAGTCAAGTGTTACCATTTTTAAAGTTAAGGATTTTGAGCAATTTTATACTAGAGAAATTTTTACAATTAGAATTCTACAATGATTATCTAGTGTTATGTTATACTTTTTCTTATTTCTCAAAATTGTAGGTGGATGTCTTAGATTTGAATGGTTCTTGGAGAAATGACCTATATTTCATGTTCATGAGGTTTTTAGTTTGTGATGTGCTAGACTAGTTGAAGGATTTTGAGTTTACTTCATTTTATTTGATTTAAATTTGAATGTTCTTATGAAATTGATATTAACATAGCAAAATATTTAAGTAATCTTGAATTTTACTCATGATATTTATATTTTCCTTTATATCTTGCCTAATTTTTGTGAAGCTTGGGATTATGCTATGTTGCATCACTAATTAGTTAAATGTATGCTAAAATTGAATATAAATTTGTCATTATGTTTGAGACTAATGCTTGAAATCATGTTTCTTCTCTACCGTACCCTACCTTTTGCTTATTTTTTATCAATTCTCACTTTAGTTTAAATATCATTGTAAATATTCACTTAGATTAGCTTAGATTTAGAAATCTTAATGAGGAAGACTACAAAAATATAAAGACTTAGACCCTAGTGTCTCCACTCCACCACATCAAATAAATTTTATGCGAAGCTCTCATACTTTTCTAACTATTCCACCATAGACACACTACTTGTCACAAACTACAAATCATGCCTTGGATTATTGTAATCCTAAAATGATAAGTGTTCATCAACACTAAGGAACACTCTATGGAGAAATTGGAAGCATCAACAGGTCCCTCTTAAGGCCCCTCTTAAGGTACATGATAAATTTATTGCTCAAGAAAAAAAATTGTTTACAAAACCACTTGTCAACCTAGCCAAGCTAGACAAAGAGGCAAATTTTATTTTACAGGAACTGGCAGTTTGACAAGGCACCCAAATGTAATTGGGAAGTGGTACTCCTCAAGGTTCCAACTAATGATATTTCCAGTCATTTTTGGTCATAAAATGGAAAGTGTTGTCATTATTATAGGCCATTCTTCCCCCTTTTATGTTTCTTTTGGGGAACATTATTGAATTATTGTAACTATTTTTTCCATGATGCTTTATAGTGGGATTTTGTGCAAATGGGTGGTGGATCCTATCTCACTCCTATGTATGTTTCTTAGTATCATTATTATAAGGTCAAACTTTTGATATAAGACATAGAATAATTAATGTATTTATGTTTTTACATTCCACTATGTCTAGTTTATGAATCTCTTCTAATCTTGGGGTTAAAGTTGGACAATAATAGTGTTAAATGATACAATATAAGTCTTTTTGTAATATATTTGTCTAATTACTAATGAGATACATGTTATTATACGTTATTTATGCATTTATTCTTATGTTATAATATATTTATAAGTTTGTGTGTATGATAATTATAGTATTTCAAGTGTTTATCTATAGAATGAAATTGTAGAAATTGAGAACATGACATCTCCTTTGACTCCCTTCCCTATGTGTCTAAATTTAGATCTTGTGTGAAAATTGACATATGGAATTTAAACTATATCTAGGATCATATTCAGTATTAAGCACCGGTGTTTCCATATTCACCCAAAAACATTTCTTTTATGTCATACCCTTTCCCTCCTTTTGAAATTTATTTTATTGATATATTGAATCAAGTTTCTCAAGTATAAATTGTGAATCTTAGGTTAGTGAAGTAGAAAAACCTTATTCAATATTAGTTGGTGTGGAAAAGGATTTCTATGTGTGTAGATAGTGTTGATATTTTAGTTGTAACAACATCTCTTTGAGACACATTCCAAAAAGGCTATCTAATGGAGTCCACAATACCTACAACTTGTGTCATGAACAATTCTAAAAGTATTCCTAAAATAAGAGGATTTAAGTCTATTAATTCTTCCTTAGTTCCTTGGTGAGCATAATTTTATAGGTACATTTTGAGGTCTTAATAGAGGAATAAATTGGTGATATAATGAGTGAAAGTAACGATTATATCCATTTATTAAACTTCTTAAATAATTTGATACTCTTATGTATACTAGTAGATCTAGGTTTGGTCATGGTCATTTATTGATCTCACCCATACAAATTCAAAAAATAAGTAGGTATAATATAGGAAGACCAAGACCTATAATAAATCCATCTAGTTTGTCCATCCACTTCATTAAAAATAATCATACACCCATAGCCAAACTTTTACACATGTCATACCAAGCAAGATCTACCATTAATGTTCTTGGAGTTGTCCATGACCTATGCAAAAACCAAGAGAGTCATCTTCCATGATTCACATTCAGTGGGGGTGCACAACCAAGAAGCATGTGAATTCATATAAAATAGGTCTCATACTCCTCAACATTGAGCATGAATATATATCTTATATCCTCTTTATGTTCTCCTTAATGGATGATGTATACACATAATATTTTTAAAATATATCAATTAATGATTATTTCTCTTATATAAGAACCCATCAAATTTTAATCTCTCTAAGTGCACACCTTAAAGGGTACACTAGGAAAGGGATGGGTGAACCATTAGTACTTCACAAGATTATTTTTCCCTATACCACCTTTTAAAACAAACATAAGTCCATCTTAAACAATCAAACAATAAATTAAATACATCTAATAGCCCCTACCTAAGCCAAAACATATTTTTACCATCCTCTAAACATAGTCAAAAACATCAAACCTATTATGGGAAATGAGCAAGTTACATGACTATGTTAACCTTGTTAACTTAGTTTAGGACCTAACTACTTTATTTCTTAAAAAACTAGGTTGGTTAGGCCAACTATGTTAGATAAAACTTATAAGGTTTTAGGGTTACATATATATATATAAGCACATAATTCACCTCATTTATAAGGAGAGAGATAAAATCATCCATTTTTACATCTACTTATCCACCATTCTACTTGAGGAATAATTTCTTAGGGTTTCTTATTTATTTTGGAGAGAAAAATATTATCGTATGGGCAAAGTCTTTTGATTTCATAAGAGAAGTCTTGCAACCTATAGATGACCTATGTTTTTTATCATTATGAACCAAAATAACCTCTTTCAAATCACCATTGACTAATGAAAAGGTTGAGGCTCAATGGGTTCATCTTCAAGGTAAGTATTCCTAACTCTTCCTCCTCTTTTATTAGAAGATACATTTTCATGTATTGGCTTATGAATGTATATATCTCTCCATGCTTAGGAGTAATTATAATTTACTTTAGCATAATTATTTTCATTTTTAATTTTATTTTTGTATCCCTCATTTGTGCCATAAACTTTGGTGAGAACTAGATTAGTTTTACATTTAATTTATAAGAAACCATAAGACCTAGCTAGGGTTATTATGTGGTATTAGTCACCTAGAGGATTTGGAAACATCTCTACTGATATTTTAGGAGACCCATTATTTAGGTATAATGTATCTATATTGGTCATGACCATAATTTTATAAATGTACCAAGTAGAAGGGCTAGTTTGATTTATCTTCTCTAAGGTAGGATTGATTTATAGATCAGTTTCACTTTCCCTTGTATAGTCTGGTGAGCCCAATGTGAAGTAACCCTTACATGTTTTATTTCATTTATATTCATTTCTTATTTAATTCATCTTTATATCACTGGATCAAATTTATTGACTCAGTCTACCATTTTGTCCATAGGTTTAACACATAGTCGATTTGATTGACTATGTTTGGCTTTGTGTAAGTCATATTTAAATACATATAACTAGATAAATTTGATCAACTCAATTATATTTTATTTTCATATATGTTTCTAGACACAATCAACTCATGAAACTCTATTATTAGGTTAAAAATATGCATCTAGATGATGTAGTATAAAAATAAAAATTTAGCATCATTAAAATCATGAAGTTCATTCTCACCAACTTAGGAATTTATTTCCTTGATTTGATTCATATTTTTAGTCTATAAAATTATAACCTTCAATAAACTAAGACTACTATATTGACTTAGTTTTATAGTTTCTTCTTGCTTGGGTGAATTATTTTCCTTGTTTAATTATGTTTATTTATCCCTTATTTCAATAAATAGAATCAACCCAGTCAGTTCTATTACATATTTTTTACATACTCATTTGAGGCAATCGACCCAGTACTCTTCGAGAAAAATAAGTTAACTCACATTGCTAGTAATTAACTCACCTTTCATTTTAGTTCTTTCTTACTTAGAGTAGCATAAATAAACTAAATAAGAAGTTTTCATTTATTGATTTAGTCACACAAATTTTATTTCACACACTTCCAAACAAAAAAATCTCAAAAAGCATTAAATAATTCTACCCAAGATCTACCTACCTGGATTTCATCACCAACGGGAAAATTGACTCAATTTTTTGGCTTAGTATAAATATGTGGTTGATGGTATATATTGGAAAATCACTCAGCATAATTATGTCTATGATATTTTGAAGTGAGGGAGTAGGCCCTAATACCATTATAATATCTTCACCAATATATATCCCTTTCAGCCTTAATAACTTGATACTATATTTAGATTACCTTTCTAATTCCTTTCTAAATCCAATGCCCTATCACATTTATGTTTAAAGTTATAATTTAAAACATTCAAGAATGACCACATAAATTAGCATTTATATTTTTAACATTACTACTTTATCTTTTTTAATTTTATGTTATATTATAAAACTTGTATTAGCTAGTGTTGGTACAAGGTTTATGTTGTGTGTCAAAACTAGATCAACTAGTTCGACCTAATTACCTACGTGTTTATTTCATTTTTTTATAATTGACACTAGATCATCCCAAGTAATAGATTTCAAAACCTATCCATACCTTTATAACATAATTGACCCACTTAACTATGTCTCCTATAGTTTTTATCTCTATAGGACACAATCATCTTATTATCCTATTCTCTCATAGACTAGTATATTTACCCTTCTATACTATATAATAGCCGTATTTGACCTAGTTTGTTATAGACTAGCTATTATTTTTACCTTCAATACATAGTTTACCTATCCAATTATGTGTCTTATACACTTTTTTAGTTTAACCATCTACAAAACATAATTGACTTATTTAATGGAGTCCCTTGTATCATGTTATGCCTACTATCTTACAAGATAGTGTCTATTGATTTGACCTAGTATCATACTTGTTGATCCTCATTTCTATAAAGTTTTTAGATTCTCTCCCTCATCATGATTTTTTTTTTGATGGTAATACATAATTGATTCAAATAGACATGATGTGTTTCAAAAATTCTAATAGATTTCCTAAAACACACCTTGTGGTACCTACCACAGATAAAAAAAATGTCCATGTTACCACCTACACTACCAACTATGGGAATCCTCCTTATTCTTCCATGACCTTTAACCCAATTATTTTCACTACAAGATTAGTGTGACCTTTATTACACTATGAAATGATATTTTCCACTAAAAAAAATTCTCAACATCAAGGTAAGGATCCTATAGTCATCTATAACCTCATGATGGGACCTAATATAAGAGAAATCCATATACAAGGGAAAGTGAAGCTAATATATAAATCAATCCTAGCTCAGAGAATATAAATAAAACTATCGCTTTTACTTTTTAGTAAATTTAGACAATCAAGGTCATGATAAATATGGATCTACTAAAACTATTCTCTTACCACACAATATCACTAAAGAGGGTTCTAATTGACACTAGATCATCTAAAGTCATAGCTTTCAAAACCTATCTATACCTTTATAACATAATTGACCCACTTAATTGTGTCTCCTATATTTTTTATCTCTATAGGATGCAATCATATTATTATCCTATTCTCTCATAGGCTAGTATATTTACCCTTATATACTATAGAATAACCCTATTTGACTTAGTCTATTATAGACTACCTATTATTTTTACCTTCAATACATAGTTTACCTATCCAATTATGTGTCTTATACATTTTTTTAGTTTAACCATCTACAAAAAATAATTGACTTATTTTATGGAGTCCCTTGTATCATGTTATGCCTACTATCTTACAAGATAGTGTCTATTGATTTGGCCTCGTATCATATCAGTTGATCCTCATTTCTATAAAGTGTTTAGATTCCCTCCCTCATCATGATTTTTTTTTGATGGTAATACATAATTGAATCAAATATACATGATGTGTTTCAAAAATTCCAATAGGTTTCCTAAAACACACCTTGTGGTACCTACCATAGATCAAAATAATGTCCATGTTACCACCTACACTACTAACTATGGGAATCCTCCTTATTCTTCCATGACTTTTAACCCAATTATTTTCACTACAAGATGAGTGTCACCTTTATTACACTATTGAATGATATTTTCCATTATAAAAATGCTCAACATCAAGGTAAGGATCATATAGTAATATATAACCTCATGATGGGACCTAATATAAGAGAAATCCATAAACAAGGGAAAGTGAAGTTGATCTATAAATCAATCCTAGCTCAGAGAATATAAATAAAACTAGCCCTTTTACTTTTTAATAAATTTAGACAATCAAGTTCATGATAAATATGGATCTACTAAAATTATTTAAGGGGTCTCTTGTGACACAATATAACTAAAGAGGGTTCTAGATCCTCTAGTCAATCAATACCACACAATAACCCTAGCTAAGTCATACGGTTTCTAATAAAGTAAAATTAAAACTAATCTAAATCTCACCAAAGCTTATGACATAGATGGGGGATAATAAACAAAAAATTAAACATGAAAGGAACTCTACTCAAGTCAATGTAGAGGTAATCATAAGCATAGAGAGATAGATAAATTCATAAGCCAATACATGCAAATGTATCTACTAATAAAAGAGGAGCAATAGTTAATCATACTTACCTTAAAGATGAACCCATCAATCTTCAATCTATCCCTTGGCCAATGGTGATTTCTAAGATGTTTTTGTGGTTTTTAAAGATAAAAAATATAGGTCAACTCTAGGTTACAAGTCTTATCTTATACATTCAAAATATTTTCCCCTTAAGATAAGACTATTCTCTCCAAAGGAAGTATGAAACCCTAAGCACTAACTCCTCAAGTATAATGGTGGATAAGTATATGTGAAAATGAATGATTCTCTCTATCTCTCTTTGGAAATTATGTGAAGGATGTGTTTATATATATATACCTAACCCTAAACCCTTCCAAATTTTTAATTGACATAGTCAACCTAGTTATTAAATAATTAAAGTAGTTAAGTCCTAAAATAAGTCAACTAGGATGAATTAGTCCCATAATGTGCTCATTTACTAGAATAGATTCAAACCATTTGAATTTGTTTGAAGGATGGTAAAAAGAGGTTTCATATTAGGTATGGGATATTTGAGGTAGTGAATTGCTTATGAAAACATATAAGAATGACTTATGTTGGTTTTAAATTGTGGTATAGGGAACGCCAATATTGTGAAGCACCAATGGTCTGCCTACCACTTTCCTGATACACCCTTTTTGGCATACACTTATAGAGATGAAGAATTGATGGGTTACTAGAAGATAGAAATCATTAGTAATTTATAATGTTTAAAAATATTGTGTGTATACAATGCTACTTATGACTAGTTTTTAAACCTACCTGATAACTCTATTGTAATATGGGACCATTTTAGCAACACCTTTTAAGCCCAATTTGGGAAATTTATTAACATTAATATAGTTTACCAATAAATTAGTAGAATAAATATATAAATGAATGATCCCATCATGACATTCAATACTACATTTCATAAAAGGTTTTTCAGGTCACCACATTATATAGACATGGCACCCAACTAGTTTTAGAGATATAAAATAATGCTTTGGACCCTTGGATAACTATGTTCTTATGAAGGTTCCCATTATAGTGTATTTACCACTTACCTACACTATATCCATAAAGTTTGGTAGATAAATAAACCCATATGTCTAAATGATTGTATATATCCCAAATATACAACATAATTTACTATTCTTAAACCCTATCCTCAATCCCAATCAAAATTTACCAATGCCACATCCAATGCCAATCACCAACCATATCCACTTAAGACATGATACACCTAAATAAAAATTAGGATTCCTTGGTATAGTCAATGGTGAAGTACCCCCTCAATATCATAGCTAAGTATTAACCCATTATATAAATAATGTCCAAATTATACCTCAAGATTCTTCCAAGAATGCGTTATACACCATACATCACATAATATATAAGATGAATAATGAATTCTTATGACTTTTAGGTAGGTAGTGAACACTTGTGAAAATAAATCATATAATAAATTTACCTACCAAATATATAATTATCCCTTTAACCATACTAATAACCAACTAGAGCCTTCACATAACAAACTACCCAAGCTCAACATTTTTGAGATGGTCTTACCAAATTGGTGTTGATTAAATAACACTCCCATTAAAGAGAGTTAAATTTCATTAAATTTTGTAATGCCTTTGACATTTTCCATAATAATATGGAAAGATAGGAGATATTACCTAACCACCAGAACATTTCCACCCCATATAATACCCCTAGTACATTAATACCACCAATATTTTATGTGATACTGGAAACCATTGATTTCTTTATTAAATAATATAATGAACCTTAATAAGTCACTTATGAGATGCCTAATTTATAATAGTACCAAAACAATAATTATACTATTAAGAGTTGGACATAAAAATAACCCCTTACTACATCCATTCCTATAAATAATGGTGTGACCCATCATAATATTAGAGATAGAAATGATCCTCCACCTCCAAAGGGAAATTACCCTAAACCTATTACAAAATTACATGTTCTTTTAGACACCCATAACTGGCCACAATTGGCTTTGAGTCAAACTTCATAATTATTCCTACTAACCATTACAAATTAAGCCTAAGAATCATTGAACATCCCAAATTTACTTTCAAATCATTCATCAAATCTTAGAATCATTTTGAGACATCCCTAATTTGGGTATTCTATTTTATGCAACAATAACCTCTCATGGATTCATCCCTAATCACCTTGCATCATAAATATCAATTTGACCTATGGACCTATTAAGTGGGGCACTCACACACTTGGTTACATCTTGAAAAAGATGAAAGTCCAATAAAAATAAATTAACAAATTAAACAAGATTAAATTCCTTGTTGAGTTATCCATTTGAAAATAATGAATATCTAAAAAAGGAAATTCAAAAATTCAAAATATCCTGGCCTTTCATCATTGCCTTTATAAGTTATCCAGCTCTTTGAAAATATCCTAAAATATCTAATTTGAGAGTCACTCATATTAATTGAAAACCCTAATTACTTGACAATTATTAGCTCTAATAGAGTTAGTTTTAACTCACCTAGGCTTAGTTTGAACCCATTCCAAGCCTAAAATTAACCTTAACTCACCTTGGGTGAGAGTTAATTATTAAGGCTATATATACAAGGCCATGATAATTATTTTTAAGCCATTTTAGTGAAAATATATTATGCATAAATGACTTCAAATATTTGATAAGATTATATTTATAATGACTAAATTCTTAGCATGTAAGGTTAACATGCCAAAATATTAAGCCAAGAAACATCACAAGTCAAGGTGCCAAGGAGAAAAGGAGCCAAACAACCTCAATTTTCAAATACTTCTTGATGCACAAGCCAATCAATCCATTCAACAAAGCCATTTGTAAATCTAATGAATGTAAAAGAGTTGTCTTTTATTTTCTTGTTTTGATTTCATTTGGTTTTTGTTACCTAAGCTCTCCCTATTGTCTAAGATAAAGGTGTTAGGATCTTAGTGTATTCATTTCATTTATTTTATGATAATAACATAAGAATAACCTCCACTCTATGTCAAATTCATAGTTCACATATTGGCATGCCTAGTAGGATACAAGCATCCCATATAACCAAGGAGATGATATGATACTTTTAGTTTTGTCAATAGATGCTTAAAAATCTTCAAAATTTGAGTTTTTAGTTCATTTTTTTATGTTTTTATATTCTTAGCAACAACAAGCTAAAAGTAACTGATGTTGGTTTATTTCAAAATTTGATAGAGACTAATGTTAATCCTTGTGGACTAATATCAGTCCCTGTGTAGATAGACTAATGTTAATCTCTATGGATCAAAATCGATCCTTATGTGGATTGACATTGATCTCTTTGAGACAAAAAGTAGGAAACATGAGATTTGAATTTTAAATGTTGTGTTCTAACTCATTTTTGGGTTTTTAAGTAGGAAAACCCTCTAACAAATTGTGGGTCCTAAGGTGGAAAAATAAAAGTTTGAAAATGGTTAAATCTTACACACTTTGTTTTTGGTGCTTAAAATGAACTTAGTTCTTTTCATGCCTTAGTTGTTTTTTTATGTTTTTTACAAATAAAAAATACCAAGGGGCTCAAAATTCACAACAAACTCCATTTTAGTGATTAAAATGAACTCTCACACTTGATAAATACTCTTAAGAGTTTTTCATTTTATGATTATTTGTTTAAAGTTATTTATTTCTATCAAATTGAGAGGTGTATGTATGCTCTCCAACCATCCCCTTCAGGTAACTATGGTAACCAAAAGTGCTCATTGTTTTCCTTTGTTACTCTAGTCCAAAAGAATAAAAATAAAGATACTATGGCCCACCCCAAATCCATATGGTTTGGGTGACCCCAAAATGACCATAAAGTATTTTCACTTGTCTTTATTTTCATACATTTTGTCTTATGAGTGGCATTTGATTACCTCCTCATAGGTTGTCTAGGGAAAAATTGACTCAATAATTAATCTCCAAACATATATTCAACCTCATTCCATGGTGGGGGATATAAATTGAGCTGGTGAATCACTGAGATGGTAGTTTGAGTGGTTAAACTACCTCTACTAGTGACTGATACCCTCATAATGTATGATCAACTTGGACATCACACTACATTGAGCATGTAATATATGTAGTGGTTTTTAAAGGGAAAATACCTTTTCACAAAAATCTATTTGACATATATCCAATTTACATCAACATCTCTTATGTTAGACACATTTGTGACCATCTAAAAATGAGTGAAAATTGATTGTTTAAAACAACCCCACTTGTTGTAGACATACTTTTGATCCAAGGTGAGTAACCCAAAGTTTCATGTCATAGTAAAAAATTTTGAGAGAAGAGGGGGAATAGAAAACCCTAATTTTCATACATTTTACTTTTTGGATTAATAATTAAAATCTTCTCAAGAGTGGGTATATTGACATAATTTGATAGTATTATGTAACCTTGTCAAGTTTTAGGATTTAGGACATTACACTCAGGTTTTTGTGTCATTTTATCCTTTCATGCATGGTATTGAGTTGAACCATATATTTATTTATATCTTATCATGTCAAAAAGAGTTGTGTTTATACATTACTCCTTTATTTGAGGAGATTTTATGCCACCTATTTGACATTTTACATGTGCCTTAGTATTTTGTCAAATCTTGTTTGTGTGTGTCATTTGATTGAAAAGGGTATCATTATGCTACCCAATTCATTTCAAATCTTGTGCCTTTATGTATTAAAACAAACCATTGATCATATCTTTATAACATGATAACATCGTTATGTTGCTCAAAATCATTTTAAAGACTTAATTTAACTTGTGTCAAAATTTTCATTTTAAAACCAAGACACATGTGCCTTTTGGATCTTTACATAGTACCATTATACAATTAATTATTTTTAGCTTTTTATTTATTTAAATAAGCCTATTTTTATACATTGAGTTCAAAATTAGCCTTGACAAGTTCAAATCCAAACATTGACTGATTTATTCTTATGCCTTGTGTATTTTGGGAATACACATCGATCCTTCTCTTTTGGGTTATGAAAATTAGGTTAATTATTTATGAAATTTGAAAACTATTGTAAGGAGTTAGATTTAGGGAAATAACCTATCTTCCATATGCCTTATACCAATTAATCAACTTCATTTTTAAATCTGAATGCCTAGTTTATGCCAAAGTGTTTCAAATCTATTAGATTAAATATCATAACTTATTTTGTTTAAATTATATTTTTGTGCCTTTTCCAAAAGACCTAGAAAATGATTATTTTGAGCCTAGATTTTGTGCCTTATCTAAAAGATCTAGAAACTTTTGTTTTATTTAGATTAGACTTGTTTGAAACACTTTTGAGCTATGTTTGGCATGCTGGTTTTTATTCATCTACTTGACCATTTATTTAATAAATTTGGCATTGGACATTTGATTTTTGACTATTTTATACCATGTTTTATCACATACCATTTTTTAGATACAACTACACTTACTAGACCAAGTTAGACTATGTTTGGACCATTTCTCCTTTAGACCTTATTTTTTAGAGTTTGTAGAACTCTAGGCCTTTTTAAAAAATTATCACCATTGATTTGGATATGTATCCTTCCATTTGTATTTGAGCAATGTACAATCCAAGTTATGATAGCATGGTCACACAAATTGACTTTGATTAATACCCCTATAGTGATGATGTAGTTTTTGAGATGGATATTTATCTTCCTTACAATAATCAGTATAGAAAACAAAGCCAAGATCCTGAAGATTAATATGTGGTGATAACTTATTTGGGATAAATAACATACCAAATTTTCCCTTTGAATGTTCATAGTACCTAGTACCCCACCTATACCATTAACCCTCCTTCATTTTATGTGAGCAACCAAGATCTGTAAAATCTAAGGATTACCATTTTAGGACCTCGTCCTTTAGATTATGTGAGTAACTAGGCTTTGTAACACCCTACCATTACCATTAAAATACCTCATCCTTTGGAGTATGATAGCAACCAAGATTCAAAATTCCCTACCACTACTATACTAGGACCTCATCCTTTAGGTTTTGAGACCAACCAAAATCCACAACACCCTACCATTACCATTCTAGGCCGTTCTAAGTATGGTAGATTGTTATCTGAATTTTTTTTTGCAAATACAACTAGATGGGTCATAGTAACCATCCTAGGATAGTAACTAGCCTTTGTTAAGCCCATTTTAGATAAGCATATAATTATCCAAATATGGACCCTTATTCATCTAGTACCAACATTCCCTCACTTTAGAAAATCCATGCCAATCATCAAGTCGCAATGAAGCCAATAAGTGCCTCTATAATAAATCCAATCATTCAAAAACTAAGATGTGTTTAGAAATAGTATTTTATAACCACTTGTAAATCAAGGCCAAGAGAAACAACCACTCTATGATGTTTTTGTTGAAACACCCATTTGTTATGAGTCATGATGAATCACCTTTTTTTACTATCCTTATTATCAAGGAGTCTCACTCTAAAAAGCCAATATTTATTGAGTCACTTCTTAATGGTTATAACCTCAATTAGGAAAATAAATATCTCAACCATTATCCTATTTTTAAATAGCCTACCCTTGATAATATAGTCTCTATGGAGATGTATCTTGACATTTTTACCCTTGTTGAGGAGTCTCACTTTGACAAACCAGTTTTTGTAGAGCCCATTATTCCATCACAAACTATTACTTGTCTAATACCAAACATTCAACAAGACATCATTATAGTATAAACCACAATAGATGAAGAGTCAACATTGAAGACTGACATCAAATTTATCATCATAAGTAGAATCAACATCAGTCTCAACATTAGATTTAGAGTCTTTTGATTTAAACTCATAGTTAGAATCAAAATAAATGCATGCTTGTTATAATACTAGTTATGAATGACTCATAGATAAATTTGAATACATTTGTGATTCTTCCATGGTTTTTGAGGATGATTAATTCATCTTCTATATAATTTATCCTAGTATCTTTTATGAGGATTGTGTGACCTTTTCCCATTCCATTGCCATTCCACATGTTAGTAACCCCAACCAACATATCCATTATATTGACATTCCACCTCCCAAAAGTGTTGATTGGGACGAAAAAGTAAAACCTTTTTGAAATCCATATATGGCAACATGTCATTTGAATAATATTAGGGGATCCAATAGAACATTCATGTAGAAGAAAAACAATCTCTTAGTAAAACCTTTCTGGCGGTGCTATGGGACAATCAAAGTTAAAACTCAAAATATTCTAATAAAACATTTTTAGAGGCACTAAAAAATAATCAAATTAAAAAATGAACATTCTTTAGTGAAACCTTCTTAGAGGCACTATGAGACAATCAAGACAACTTTATTTGTGAAAACCTCATCAAGGCACTAATAGATGAGCATAACAATTCTTCAATGCTTGATGAAAACATTATCCAATATGAAATCAATATAGATTCCAATCTACAACATAATAATATGGAAAATAATCTCGAGGCCATAAAATATAAAAATATAGTGGTCCTATCAAGAGCATATTTAGAAGTCTTAACCCCACCATAATATAAATTATGTCAAATTCAGAATCAACAACATTATATGTGCCTAAAAATCTCAATATTCATGTGTTGCCTAACCACTATACATTCCATTATTATCCACCTTTACATTTAAAAATCAAACCTATCATCAAATATTTATCCATATTTACCATACCTGGCTCCACTTTTCTTTACATAAGCTGCAAAGATATCTTGTCTTGATGTTTGAAGGAAACAAAATCAATGACCAATGAATATCACAACAACATTCCTGGAGTCAAAATTTATAATAGGTTCTTAATAGAGTAGCTATTTATAAGAGGTGTGGAATAACAATTTACATGATTGATTATTCTAGTTGTATCATTTTCTGATTAGGACATACATCTCTACATAAACAAGAACAAAAAAAAATCTACCTTCACATTTAATTTACCATTTAAATTACCATTCCTTTTTTCATTGTTTCATACCCTACCATTTACCTTTCCATTTTCATTTTCCATTATTCTTTCCATTGTTTTATACCCTAAGATTTACCTTGCCTTATCACTTATGGGAAACCTTATTGCCATTATAGCCAATAACCACCCTATTATCTTCCTTATGTCATATCACATGTTGTTCTACCATGCCTTTACTATTAAAAAAAACTTGTTTGTATTATCCTTTCCTAGCCCTTTTGATCTTGGTTCGATTGGTTTTTATTACACCTTCATTGAGGGAATTTTGATCTAGTTTCAGAGTTATGTATTTAAATAATAGTTTATGAAAGTAGTATGATAGTGTATATGACATGTTATCTTTCATTTACATTTGACTAGTGCCACTAATTATAACCAACTTTGGGAAAATCAGTGTTCCACCTTGTGTTATTAATTATAACATCATATGGGAAAATTAGGAATAACACCTTATATCATACATTATTGTATCACCTTTCCATTACCATTCTCATTTGCATTACCAATTTCCTAAGTTTTCAAGATTTTTATTATCTTATCAGATCTCACCACCTTTTATGTTGGTATAACTATTATGACTTGAGGTCCTAATAAAACTATGTAGGTCATATTTCATTCATGTTGAGGTTAGCTAAATCCCCCTTTTCTATATACTCTCACCATTTTGTGAGAATTTCAAGTTTTAATGCTATCACCATATTGAAAGTGGTATCTTATAAATCTCTAATAATTTAAGATACCTCAAAATTCTAAAAACATTCAAAAATTTTAAAATCCAGAAACATTTGTCCTGTTTAAACTGTGTCAGTCATCCACAATCTACCCTATTATGGTAAATCCATTATTAGTTCTAATAAATTATACTATCATTGGGGGTATGACCTTACTTATGAATGTATCCTTGATTTGGGGCACCACCCATTTATATTTCCATTGAACCTTCACATGTAGATATTGACTTGGGTAATGATATGATTTTTTTTATTAGTTTTTCTTTCAAGTTATATATGTGTTTGTTTGCTTAGTGTTTATTTGTTTGCCTATTTATTTAATTTATTTGTTGTCCTTGACTTGTTCCATATGCATTCATTGGGTGATTACTTGTGAATTATTATTGAGTCTATCCATATCCATATGCCAACATTATCATCATGGTTTTTATCATTGGTACATTTTTAATTATTTATTAGATCGTGAGTCAGTACTTATGCATATTACGATGAAGTTATCATGGTGTTTTATATCATGATGCCTAACATCATCTGTTATAACAAAAATTAGATTGGAAAGTATTACAAGTAATGGATCCATAAAAACTTCTCCTTCGTAACCTTGGTAAATCCACCCAACCTCCTTGATCAAATCAACCACTTAACCATTCTATTTATATAAATTCTAATAAGGATAAGCATCTCTACATTGTTAGGTACAACCAAATCATTAACATTGATCAAAATTTATTCTTCCAATCATCCCTTTGATCATTTTTCACATCCTTGTGTGCTTGGTTATTTTTGGCTTCTTCAGTCATTGGACCATTGCATCTATGTTTATGCCCATTCATCTTTAATATGTATGACAAATTATATCATTTGAGTTATGCTTACCAATATGACCTATTGGGTCATAATTAAATATAATTATTAAATGTAGGTCATCTTAATGATTATAACTACCTTTGGGTAAATCATTATTTTGACTCATTTTCCCTACTTGGGTATGTGATTTTTTCATTGATTATAACCATCTTTGGGAAAAAATAGTGTATCAAAATTTGTTACTGACTATAACTACCTTTGGGAAAATTAGTAATTTTTAAATCAATTTATGAAATAATTATCTTGATAGGATTAATCTCACCCATCAGTTAGTTTCATTATTCTTCTTGATTTTTTTTGAGGGACCATTCATCAATTGTACATGTCAGCCACTCCCTCAATGGGGAATCATTATAGGATTCCTAAACATTATGTATACCTTCTTATTTAATCATTACCTTATTTATTTATTAATATCCTATTTCATTATTTGAGAAGATGGTACTATGCCAACTAATTACAACATCTTCCCAAATAGGGAAAAACTATAGACACCAAAAATTAGCCACAACTGGCTTCCATTTAGACTTTAGACTAATTCCTATCAACCATTACAAATTAAGCCTAAGAATGATTGAACAACCCATATTTACTTGTGCATCATTTATCAAATCTCAGAATCATGTTAAGATATCCCTAATTGGGTTATTATATCATATGAAATAATAACCTCTCACATATTCATCTCTAATCACCTTATATCATAACAAATATCAATTTGGCCTATGAACCTATTAAGTGGGTCACTTGGACACTTGATTAAATCTTAAAAGAGATAAAAAGCTAATCAAAATTTGTTAACAAATTAAACAATATTAAATGCCTATTTTAAATATACATTTATAATTAATGAATATCTAACAAATGAAATTCAAAAATTCAAAATATCTTAGCCTTTCATCATTGCCTTTATAAGTTGTCAAGCTCTTTGAAAACATCCAAAAATATCTAATTTGAGAACCATGCCTATTAATTGAAAATATTAATTATTTGACAACTATTAGCTATACTAGAGTTATTTTTAACTCACCTAATTTTAGTTTGAATCCATTCCAATTCTAAAGTCAACCCTAACTCACCTTGGGTGAGAGTTAGTTCCTAAGGCTATAAATACAAGGTCATGCCTATTAGTTTTTAAGATATTTTAGTCCAAAGTTATTATGCACAAATAACTTCAAATATTTTATAAGAGTAGATTTATAATGACTAAATGATTATAAACTAAGGTTACCATGCCCAAAACTTAATCCAAAAAACATTACAAGCTATGGTGCCAAAAATAGAAGGATCCAAGAAACCTCCATTATCAACTACTTCATGATGCATAAGCCATTCAACAAATCCATTTACAGCTCGAAGGAAGGTAAAAGAGGTGTGTATTTTATATTTTTTTTGCTCATTCATTTATTTTTCATTACCTAAGATCTTTATAGTGTCTAGGCTAGAGGTTTTAGGATCTTGGTGTGTCCATTTCATTTGTTTTATGAGACTAACACAAGACTATCCTCTGCTCCTTATCAAATTCCTAGTTCCAATTCCTAGTATTATTGACTATAGCATAGTAGAGGATAAGAAAAGGACCAAATCAAACATCATAATGCATGATCTAACCTAGATTACTAAACAATGATATCTC
Source organism: Torreya grandis (assembly GCA_037957365.1). Classification (NCBI taxonomy): domain Eukaryota; kingdom Viridiplantae; phylum Streptophyta; class Pinopsida; order Cupressales; family Taxaceae; genus Torreya; species Torreya grandis. The sequence continues at coordinate 399,688 of JARHVA010003310.1, read as the reverse complement.
CTCCTAAATTCTTTAATAGACAAACCAACCTCGACTAAGTAAAATACCATGCATTCCAATGTGTTAATACATAAGAACAAAGCTGAAGTCCCTCCTTTGCTCCTCATAGTTTGTAAATTTTGTAAAAATTTACATAATTATTTTATTAATTTGAGAGATTAAAAAAATTTCATGAATACTAGATCTATGAAAATTTGGGGTTGATCCTCATTAAGTCTAATAAAATAGAATTCCAACTAGATAATTCATAAGTCAAGGTGTTATTTAAGCTCTTGAAAATACATATGCAATTAGATTTTTAGCCAAAGTCTAGAAGATTATGGATATTTTATTTTTATAGATATCTATGGGGTGATACTTAGTAGGGACTAGTGAAAAAACTTAAATGGTATATTGGCATAAACTTCTTATTGTCACTCAAACCATGCACCTGCTTAATTAGAATATGATTCAATTAGACAATGGGATTTCCCCCAAGTTGTATGAGTCTTATACTCCTTGGGATGAATGTATAAAAAAGTTTGAATTCATCTGAATCTAAATTCATCTAGTTTAAGACCAACACACAAACCTACAAAGAGTATAAATGAAATCCACTACTAATGCTAAACAAAATCTTTTGAGGAGAAAGGGAGAAGGAATGATGAAATGGAAATGGTGATGCACCAATATTATAGAGAGAACATATATAAGCCTTAAAAAACACACTATAACTACATAGAATGAGACACTATCTCACATACTCCAAAATCGACACTTTAATTACATAGTTAATTTATATGGAGGCACAAGACATAATACAACACTAGGAGGGATGACAAATGATCCACAGGTATAATATATATATACCTATGTGAACACAACATATTACCTATAATAAAGAGCTAAGTTATGCACAAAGGTACTTAGGTAAGGACAATAATGAGAGGGGAAAGGATTACCCATAGAAAAAGATCAATAAACCAAATAGATGTACATAGAATGAAATAATCATGAATAAAGACAAACTCAATTCTGATTTGATTCAAGGCTTAGGTGGTAAAGGACTCATGGAGGTGAAATTTTGTAAATATTACAATTCATATAAATGTCAACCTTTTTACAATGAAATACATAGGATTTTATAGGTAATGGGAAGCCCATGAGTCATTGATTACAATCATAAATATAGCTAAGAAATTAATTGAATAATATGAATTTGAGAGACACAATATCTTTACTAAATATATAAGGATGGCCAAAGTTAATTGGAATCTTGATTGTGTCCTTAAATCATGGTGATGATTGCCTCAAACTTAATCTTGTTAGTTTATCGTCTTCTTCTCATTAGTTTTACATCAACCAATATTTAATCTCTCAATGACCACAACTCAATTTTTAATATTATGTGTACAATAATATGACTATAGATATTTTGGAATTACCTACTTGGAAAATTTTGCTTGATTTTATTTTTTCTACTTTCAATTCTAATCCTTACATAATTTCATTCCATACTTGTCATTAAGACTCTCCTTTATCCTATATGCTTTGGTCATGATCTTGTCATGTTAGTTTCACTCACACCTTAATTATATTAGCTACATTAACATTAAATTATGTAGACTCAAGCTTAACTCAATTCACTATGCCAACTATAATGTCCTACCAAGCCATTTGTATCACTATCCTATTTTCTTTGAGCCACCATGCTTTGATTCTAAAAATATTACTTTTTAAAATGTTGATGGAAAGATAGACTATCAATTTTGGAATAACATACTAATGACATGGTGTTATTCCATTTTCTACCTCCTTCATGGTGTCTACCAACCCATCATTCATATAATTGATGACTTGGTTTAAGTCCATTTTATAGATTCTACGTGGAATTCACCCATTCATCATGGGTCTTGACATCACTAGATATGTATTTCCCATATTTTTCTTAGTTGGGTTCTACAAAGTGCCAATTGGCATTCTCATACTCACTCGGTACTCATGTAATTTTGCACTGACTGAGCCTCATATCCCTCTACTTACTATGCTAGTGGCTATATACTCAGGGCCTATCACATCTACATGGTAGAATATCATTAACACTCAGGTTCTTTGGGTTCTAATATAAGGTTAGATCCTAGGGAGATTATTATTGATTAGGCACCTATAGGTTCTCATTTTTCCACTTGGTATCTCATTTTAATCCATGCACTTTAGATTTCTATCTTCACTACTGTGACATCTCACTTCCTTAGAACTTTAAATGTTAGTTTAGTGGTAGTGGCTCTAGGACTATGCACTTCCAATCCCTCTAAGGGGAAACCATATGACATTTATTTAGGGCCTCATAACTATGATGGGATTAGAATTTGGATTAATACTTTAATTCCCATGATATTCTAAGCTTCTAATACCTTCATGCTTCCATGCTTCTAAAGTCTTTTTAAGACTTATAATTTTTTTAAATATTTCACCTCTAACTCATCCTTCCCACATATTGACTTTTATAACCTTTACCTTATTTTTAAAAACTTTTATTCATGACTCTTGTCTTTCAAAATTTATACTCCACAATATTTGATTTTATAAATTGGTCTTTGAAATTTTCTTTCAAAAAAAAAAGCTATGAATATTCTTCACAACATTTTTTTGAAGACCAAAACAATTAAAAAATTATTGTGAAGATTTCTTCAAACGTCCAATAGGCTTCATGACTCCTATTTTGACCTTTATGCTTTAGAAATTTTGTTCAAAAAAAATTTCTGAGTAGTCATAATTGTTTTTTAAAGACCAAAAGAATTGAATTTTTTTGAAGTCTTTGGAACTTTTTTAAATGCTTACTCATGAAAAACTTCCAACTAGTCTCTTACCCAAATGTAATAAGGCCAAATTTTGAAAATTCACTTAATATTTTTCATCTAAGTCATTCATGTCAAAACATGAAAAGACAAAAACCTTAAAACATGAAGTCTTGAATCCCTTTCTACCTTATCCGATTCACTAAACCCAGACTAAACTTTGAGAATCTTGTTAGGTGATCCTGAAACTCTAAACTAAATTCAAACATTGATATTCCATGGTGACTAAAAATGGTCAAGATTATCATGACCTTTATGATTTTTTTACTTGATAAGTAATAATCTAGTATCTTTTAAAGCAATCTATCAAGCATAGAATTGTAGAAGCATATAAAACTTCTCATATCTTTAAATTGAAATACAGTTACAATTTTCTTGGCCTTCCACCAAACAAATTAAATTAATAACTACCTAAAAATAATTTAAAAATATTCTCAAGGTTTGTCTCTAATATACTCCTTGAATTTCTTAAATCATCACGGTCCTCTTTAGATGACACTTCATCTACCCTAAAGCTCCAATTATGCCATTTTTTCAAGCTTGCTACTTGATCCAACCTTGAAATTGAAAGTACATTCAATAAAACAAGAGAAGGAAACAACACAAACCATGTCATAGGTAATTAAAGCAAGATAAAAATTAAAACATAATTAAAATGTTCATGTAGGCACTTAGGGAAAATAAAATGTCTAACCGACCCTAAACTAACCAATTAGAAGGTTATCTAAACAAAGCCATCAATTAATCAAGTATATACCCTATCAATTACCTGGATAGGTACGTGATAGGGTATACACTTGACAAGAAAATTGGTATAATTAAAGGATTGGCCTCAAAATAAGATGAATCTTTATTCCTAAAAGCTTGAGACCAAAAGGCCTACATTATCCTTTAGGATGTGCAAGTGTTTGTAAGCTTATTAAGGAGTTGATAACCAACATTTAAAATATCAAAAAAATTAGTAATAAATAGATTTGACCCTTAGGAAATCATATTTAATAGACTATGGATATTTTATTTATTTATTTATTTTCCAAATTTTAACTTTTTAGTATTATTCAAACTATAGTCCCTTTGAAGAGGAACATAGCCTACTTCTTGGATCTTAAACAAGTACTATAATTTCTTGTCACATGCCAGTATCTAAAAAATGATCTCAAGTTGATTATGTTCTTATTTTTGAAGCATATTCCCTCTTTTAATTATTTTTTTCATCCTTAAAGTCGTCTTCCGTCATTTAAAGTGGTATCTCATCAAAGAAGTTGACAAACCCAACCTCTCTCTCATTCTTGAACTCCTCCTTTTGAGTAGGAGGAAATATACTTCTTCAATTGAGACAGAGAGTTACCCAAACATTTTACATGTTTAAAAATATACCTCATGAAGATTTTTTAATCAACATACCCCCATTCTCTATTTTTAATGTTGAATAGGGACCCATTATATTCTGAAAGGCCTAGATTTAGTTTGAAAATCTTATTTCATAAATCTTTATATGTTCACCTAACTTCATTGTTCATTATAAATTCAAGGGGACATTTTCACATGTTTAGTTTATTTATACTAACCTATTAATAACTTTTGAAAGTATTGGATAAACATAGGTTTTCTAAGCATGTGCAATGATTATAAAGTTTATGGATTTGCATATTTTGCCTTTTACTAATTGTTTTCTTTGTATATTTTAGGTCTTTAGAACTTTTTCTTAGAAGTCAAATTTATATGTTGTGATCATTTACATCTATATGACCTTTACATAAAATTCTCATCAAAAATACTATTCGTATGTTTTATTCATAAATTTGATCTTCATAACTTTTTATATGATTTATGCATATCTTTGGCATTTATATTTATAGAATATTTTGTTTAAAAATATAATACTTCACAAAGTTTAAACTTCATAAAAAGTATTTAAAATGAGGTCTTAAAATAAAATTTTTGGTGCTTCTATTCAAAATTAGGCCTCAGAGAACATGTTTGACAAAAGTAGTTAGATAAATTGCTTAGAAGTAGGTTTCAGGACAATTATTCATAAGTCTTGTTCAAATTTTGGTTCAACAAAAGTGTTTGGTATTTACATTTTAGATAAAATTCCCATAAATTATGTTTGAAAACCTATGTTAAAAATATAACCTTCAAATAAAGTGTCCTTTACAAGGTGAACAATTTTTTTTTGCCACAAGTCTTCAAAACTTTTATTTATGATATGTGTCCATGTCACAATAAATTGGGTTGACACTATCCCATTGCAACATCTAACACCTTATTCCTAAAATCCTCTATGGCATAGATGAATTAGATAAAAATAGGTGATAAAATGACACTTTTTGAAGGCAACAACATGGCATTCCTTTGAATGTATAGAAGGCCTACATGGCATACCTACCAAAATAAAGTGGAAAAGTTTTAATTGAATGAGTAAAACAAGCTTGAGACACTAGGCATTAATGGTGCATGAACTAGAATTGAATACTAAAATATATATCATTGAATTAAAATCAAACATCATTCTTATTGATTACTAATTAGCTTGAGGAAACTTTTATCCTTGAGATAACTCAAATCCCTAGCCACCTGCATCCAAGTTATGAATTACTTATATAAGAGCCAAGCCATTAAATTGAATAACTGAAAATTTATGGATAAAATAGATTAACAATGGATTCTTCATCCATGGTATTTAAGGGAGTAAAATCACCTTCTAGGTTTTCAGTCAAAGACTCCACATAATACATGGACATAATTTTTGATTTGATATTATTCAATGTTGAGTATTCCAACTATTCAACTCTATGAGGTAATTAGAAAAGTACATGTGAATAAAATCTAACAATAGTGAAAATTCAATTGGTGTAATATTTATTCCCATTCAAATGAAAAGTATTACACTTTTCAACAACCTAGATTGAGGTGATGGCATGCATCAACCTATTAAAGGATTTTTTATTTGTAGGCAAGGTAATTAGTGGTTGTTTTTCTACACCACATGAACCATAAAACTTTCAATGAGTAAATTTAAGGAGATGATTTATAGACGTTTCTATTTTTAATTTTATATATGTCACGATTAACTTACAGAGAGTGGTATCATGGAATAAGAACACCATAATTGGAAACATGCTAAGGAGATGGATTGTCCCTAGAGAAAATATTATCCTCAAGGAATATAGATGGTACCTATCACCATGTTTGGATGGGAGTCTATATTATAATGGCTCTTCTAAATAGGTTATATGGCTACCCTAACATCCACTTTATTCACCTAGAGTGGATACCATTGTTGTATTTATTTATGGCCTTAGACCTAAAGTTTACACTAGGTGAGATAATTGGCACCAGGCTATAAGAATAGGTATTGCATAAAGATAAGAGGCCTGTGGGAGGCCATTTATACATGATGTCTTAACTATTATATGTATTCATGGGCAAATTATATATGAATAGTGGATAACTATAGATATCATCTCTATATTACATTAAAAAAATTATATATTTTACTCCTATTCATTCATAAACATTTATGCATATACAAGGAATATAGTCATAATTACAAAGGATGTATATCCCCAAGTATGTAGATCAATCCATGAAACACCATTGCCTAGAATATCAAAAATAATTACCAATAAACTTATGACAAGAGGATACTATTACATATACCCAAATTATATGGTTATCATGGTCATAGGGAACAAGGTTACCCCATTTCATCTCCCAAAACATGTGCCAGATAAACTAGCCAAATAGGAGATCGTGTACCAATTGTGGTGGGGTATTGATGAAGACTTAAATATGAGGAAGAAGAATAAATTTAATGGATATCATTTGATGATTAAAATAATGTGCCATGTCAAATAGAAGCATTTTAGAAATGTTGGAAAGTTTAGAGAATATTATTCATTGGCCACCCTGCCATATAGAGGTTGGGACCCTCGTGGTAAGATTCAAAAAGCACATCAAAGGTCTAGATATCCCATACTAGAATGAACCCTATGACCATGGATTTTTATTCTTGAATTTAAAGGATAATATGTAGGTTATAGATATGTATCAAATGGTTGTATTGACTAAGAAGCTATTAAAAATAGTACAAGGAGAGCCTTTAATTATCATTATAGATGCATAGGTTAGGATTCCACCTCTAGGTGGATGGGATATTAAATAAATTTTAAATATTAGGTATTATCAACCACCCTTGGATAAAGGGGAACCACATCAAATTCCACCCATCATGATGAATGCTATAAATCAAGATCGTGAGGTTAAATAAGTTCTTGATATTATAGGTTTTCTTGGGAGAGTAGAAGATCTAATTTGCATTGACTCTTCTTATTCATAAGACACTAATATTCCTACTACCTATTTATCTCCTATTATTACAAGTGTGGAAGTCTTAATATCCCACTTATATGGAATCTTCTTCAAATAAAAAGGTAACACTTTGTTACAAGAGGAAACCTAAGTCACATAAATCTCCTCTAAGAATAACTGTTAATACACCATCTATATAAGGACCTAGGGGGTATGAATAACCATCCATGGGAAGTGAACCTATTTATTAAGATGAGGATGAAGAATTAAAAATATTTAAGGTCTTAATACTCTAAGGATGAAAATTAAAATCACAACTATAGATTGATAAATTGAGGATATGGTTCCAACTATCTTTTGAGTTCCTAGTGTTTTTAAAACTCTAATTGTTTCAATTATCTATCCCATATATGTTGATTCATTTGATCATCTCTCTCATAGTCCTAATGTCCTAACATCCCTAGTGGTTCCCAAATCTTAAATTATTATTTATATTACTATTTTCTTAACAACCTCAATTGTTTATAATATTGAGGTTGTTTCTTCAACGTCAATTATTTCTACTTCCACTATTATTACCTTTGTCACCATTCCCTCAACTTCCCTTGAGTGAATTTATACTAAGAAGACTAGGGGATCCTTTTGTAGACACTATAAAATTTCACGTGATATTTCTAGTTCTCAAAATGCCTTGAACCCTTATAGACCCTGAATAGACCTCGAGTCTAGTTCACCACCTAGTTAGCTAACTTATCAACTTACTAACTTAAGATTTAATCACACCTTTTCACCCATACCTTGACAAATTTACCTTTTTCACTTGACCATTGATGGTCAACTTAACCATCGATAGTTATCTTAACCATCAATGATTAGGTACTCACCTCTTCACCTTCTTAGCACATCACTAGCTATGTCCAAGATAATGAGGCATAATTTAATATATTTACCTTATGTGGTGCTAAAAAACTTACAATCATCATGATCAACAACCTTACCCTCTAGTGAAACTTCCATCCTCTATCTCTCTTTACCTATAAAAGGAGGGGAATGGGAGGTGAAAATGATCCATGATCCTTGTTAAAGCTATCAAATCTTCTTACACATAGGTAGTTAGGCTCTCCAGCATCTAGTCTTCCTTTAACAACTCAAAATTAACAAAAGAGACCTGAACCTATATCGAATTTACTTTTGAGGCCAAAGTAACATAACTCTGGTAAAATTGCTTCAACCTTCAATCATCAACCAACTAGAAAGCTACAGGTATATCAATACTTTAGCATTGTTATTTCATATTTCTAACCTCCCTATCCTGATCAGACCTATCTCTACCTTATTTCCTCCCCATTAGATCCTCAACAAAACCTCTATTGACCCATCTACCTATTTTTCAACTCTTTTTTGATGACATTTATAAACACATAGGAAACTATAGATGGCCACCCCAAATACCAATGGTTACCCAACCACCGATGGTTAGCTTAACCACCAATAGTTCACCCAACTACCAAAAATCACTATGGTAGAAAATAACAAGTTATTTTTAGATCTTTACTCCCAACCAAACCTAAATTTCTAATTTCTTGCCTATTCATAGACCCTTTTCTAGTTTTTTGAACCTAACTTCACCCTCTTTAGCATAAGTATTGACCAGATTATAGTATATTTAGTCATTTTATTTAACAAGCATTCTACTTTCTTATTGTACTACATTTCATTTATCTTATACAAGTACCTTACTTTATCATTTCCAACTTGATTGTTATTAATAGTAGATTTACAACCTCCTAGTAATTGTATTCTTCTTGGATGTAGCTCATGCTAGGTAGTCCACTTAACTATCTTGCTAACAATCCTCTTTTGTTAGTGTTTTATTATTTGCATGTTATTCCTTCCTAACTAGAGAGGAGTTCTCCATCATCATCTAGATTATACATGCATCACCAACCATGTATTTCTAACACGTGCTTATTACTAGTTTCTTATCTTCTTCCAAAATTAAGAAATGAGCATAAATCAAGAGAAACATTTTGGCACACTAGGTGGGATCTTAGAAAAATCTAGGTGCCCCTTCTTTCTTCCTTTATTCTATGCTCATTGAATAAAATATGATTTTTTTTGGCATAAAATAAACCCATTATATTACACTATTTTCTTGCTTGATGTAGTTCATATAGTAAGTTAAAGTCAAGGTAATTAATCATAGTTTCACTCTTCTTATCACACACTTATCCAAACCACATAATCAATCAACATATCAAAATAAACTTGAGACAAGGCTCAACTAGGATTTCATCACCTAGTGGTAAACCTTACCCTTTCTTGACAATCTTACTTGGAGGTCATTACCAAGGGGAGAACTAGCTCAGCTCTATGGTTGAGCATAGACTCTAAAATTTAGTAAATATTATCTAAATGCCCAACATCCTTATCATTGCAGTGTGTGAAGTGATGGGGTAGGCCCCAATACCAAGTGACATACTGAAGTTCTATATAGATTATTTCTTGAGCACCTAAACATAACTTGAAACCAAACTTATATTCCTATTTAATACCTGATTTACAAGCCAACTATCTTCCTCCAAATTTTTAAGGCATAAGCCAAAATCAATATAAAAAGAATCCTAAGTTTAAACACACTATGAGTGTATGTTTGGATTTCCTTGAATTTTTTCCTTTTGCTTGATTTTTTTTTGAGGTGTGAGTTTTTATCATTCCTTTATTATTTTTTGAGCATGATCTTTACTAGATAGTAGTTGAGAAATCAAACCAACCAAGGACCACCTTCCTCATCCTCTTCCTCCTCAATGGAATATAATTTAAATGCTGAGGGTTCTCCTCCTCATTCTCCCCCTCCTACCATGCATTGGATAGATGTTTAAGGTGATGGATATTTTTCCACATTATTTGATAACAACCTTGTATCCCTCCAACATTACCTTAATACCTTATCTCGCTACACCCCTACTACTTTCGTTTCTCCCACAGATCCACCCTTTGGTATGCCTCCTCTTATGGTTGGTTTTACCTCTAACCAACCTTTGATCACCCAAGCCTCTTTTTATACCAATATCCCATCCACTACCACCACCAAAACCCAATCCAACATCCCAACCTATGACCAAATCCATCTTATACCAACCAACACCTTCACTATAGATGGAACCTTACCTCTTGTTATATATACCCCACCTACCATGGGGATATCTTCTACCCATATTTACACCATTCCTCTTACCACCATTAACCAACCCATCTCTAACCCTCTTCAACATTTGGTATTTTACATATCTCCTACCCTTTTCTTATTATCACTAGAGTCACCACTCAACGTCAACCTACCACTTCAACCATACCTCCAAACTAAGCTTTATCAATCCCTCAATAAATACCCATGACATCTTACCAATATGTTCTTGATCCAAAAGGATACATACCACCTTTTACCAAAAATTTTGTGCCCACATACCAATATGAGGCATCATCCCAACCTTCCATTACTACATACTGATATGTGGCATCTTCTCAACCTCCCACCTCTTATCTATACATTGTAGCCAACCAACCTCAACTGAACCTACTACCTAGATATTGAGCTCCCCAACCTCAAATAGATTTAGTTGAGATGTTAATGGATAAAATTTCTAATCTTGAATCATCTATTTTTAGAGCTCATAACCTTTGATCTTATGATCAAATCTACAATGAACCTATTTATCCATCTGTTCCTATCTAACCTTATCCTCCTCAATCAAAACTACCTAAGTTTCCAAGTTCTAAGGTAAGGATAACCCCCAATAACATTTAAGATCATTCCACCATTCTCGATATTTGATCACATATGATAATGATCTCCTTCTTCGTACCTTTCCCATGTCCGTATCTAGGCTAGCCTTAGATTTTTATAGTGCTCTTACCAAACACTCTATCTTCTCCTTCTCACAACTAGCCCAAATATTTTTAGATCACTTTTTAGTTAACATATCTAAAAATATTTCCATTAATAACCTTTACTATATTAGGAAATTTGATGATGAATCGATTACCAATTTCATATTTAGATGGAGAGGTCTCATTAACCAATTTTATTTTTCATCACCCCAATCTAAATTGATTGGTCTCTTTTCCTGAGGTTGTGCCAAACATATTGCTCCAACGTTTCAAGTTCAAACTTTTAGAACCTTTGATGAAGAATTTATCATGGCACGTAAACTTTAAATTAGATCCATTGATGAAGGTAAATTGAAACTAAGAAACAATAATTCCACTTTTAAATCCAGTGACCCTTCTTCAAATAAAACCACCAACCCATCCATCCATCCCAACATAAAGATAAAGGAAACTAAAGACATGATTGTCTTAAAATCTACTCCACTTCCAATTATCAACCAACAAAATTAAACCAATTCTTCTAACCCATCAATTCAATAGACTCATAACCAAAACTAAACCACTCCAAGAAAATATACTCCATTACTAGAATCCTACACTTTAGTTTTAGATAAACTGCTTAAAACTAACCTCATCCAACCTCCACCTATCAAACCACTCCAAAAACTTAATTCTTCTCACCTTGTACCTATATGTTATAATGAAAATAGTCTATGTGCCTTCCATCACATCATTAGACATGATGTGAGTAGGTGAAATACCTTTAAAACTATTATCCAAAACATGATTGACAAAGGTGAACTTGTATTATATAATGCCAATGCACCTCCAAACCAATCATTATACATAGTCCATAAACCTTTTCATAACTATGTACCTTCCACCAACCATGACAACAACCAAATAGAATCATCTCATGCTTGTGAGGTGTACATAGTCAATGTTGTTACCATTGAGCCTATTTTTGAGGAAACCATTACCTCAACTACCTCTTTTTCCACCTAACTTATTGAAATAGGGTAATCTTCTTCTATTCCTTTGGATAAACACATAAATAAAAAAACCTCATCTCTTTCAATTGAAGAGACCATTAACTCACCTTCCTCTTATTTGATAGAAATACCAAAAGAGTCAACCATTACATCAACCACTTCCTCATCCAATCTACTTATGGAAGTGGTAGAATGACTACTCTTTCCTTTGGACATCCAAAAAAAGGAAACAACCTTCTTTTCCCTATCTGAATAAACCATACCCTCCTTACCCAACATAGAACCAACCACTCCTTTTTTAGAAACCAATCCAAAGGAAAAGATCATCTCCTCTATTCTTTCCATAGAAACACCATCTTAATCAACCATCAAACCTTCCACCCATGACAAAGGTGAAATAAATATTCCTTCATTTCAACCTATGGGTTTAACATTTGAAACCAATAACCAAGGAATCAAACCCATATATAAACCTTTTTCTAGATTAGTCCAAAATCTAGAGTTTACCTCTCAACCTTATTTTGATATGGCCATTTCTTGGCACCATCTTGGGCTACATTACCAAATCAAACAATAAAATTTAACCTCACTTACATCTACCCTCAAACCTCTCATTACCTCAACCCCATGTTTAAGTACTTCTTCCTCTAAAACCATAAGGGAACCATCCATTCCACCTCAATCTAAAATTACTAAATCACCCTACACCTCTTTAATCAAACCCATCAAGAATATATGAATACTTCATATCCCCAGCTTGGCTCATCCATCTTTTAAGTTAGAATTAGCCTCATCAAGTCTACCAAAAAATCCTTTGGCTAAACCTATCAAAAAGGTGGAACCACCCAAACCATCTATAACTAGACCCATACCACACCCTTCTCTTTTACCTTCAATTTTATGACCCCATCTATATATTATCCCCATTACCTATTCTTTATCTATTAAACTTTCTTTTTTTCTCTACCTATACCTACCTCCACCAAAACAACAAAATCCCCATTATTTTTAACTAACCTAGCTACCTCTACCTTCCCACCTATCACCAAACTTTAACCCTCCACCTCTAAATCTTCCACCTCCAAACCAACCATAAAAAAATAATCCAAAATGAAACCACCTACCAAAACCATCCCACCACCTCCAACTTCCATGGTAAAGCCTATTCCCAAGAAGTCTCCCATTATTTAAAACTAGAAACTCAACACCCTCAACACATTTGGTATAATCTTATTCAGCCATTATAAAAATATTATAATAAACCTCTTTAATAACCTTAACAACCATTAAATTTTTTTACCCTTCACATCTTAAACTAGTATGATTCAATGAAAATTTGATTTTCTTATACCATATGACAACAGGACATGATAAAAAGAATTGAAAATATCTCTAAACACTTATCCATAACCTTTAGGATGAGGATGATTTGTTATTAGATGAACCTCCCTTGAGATACCTACCAACCCAACCACCAACTCAAACCATCCAACATCTACTTACTCCCCCACTCTCACCTAAGATCGAGGAGTAATCAAAGCAATTTTCCAAACCAACACTTCCTCTTATCCACATCATCCACATGGTTACCTGATCATAGGTCCAATAAAAAGATAATGGAAAGGGTAAAGTGTCCATTCCATGGAGTAGCCTTCTAATCCTCAATCTTCCAATAGAACCCAAACACCCTCACCATTACCTAAACCCATAGTATATATCTTGGGTGCTTCTCCTTCCAACCCTTCTAAATCCATTCAAATTTTAGTGTTGAAATAAATTCACCAAAACCTCACCTACTCACCATCAAACATTGATAGATATTCTAAAATACATAGAGGTTCAAATCAAATATCCTCAACCCCTTGCATCCTTTGTCTAAACCCTTCAACTTTCCACCCTAGTCACCTTTAAGGATTCAAAAATACCTTTTTTGCATATTGAGGATCATGATCCTCCCATGTTCATCATGGCATACATCAACCAAACCTACATCAAGAGGGTGATGATTGATGGAGGGGCTAGTATCAACATTATCTCCTCCCATGCTTATAACCAACTTGAATTTCCAAAGAACATCATGTCTAAACTATAGCAGTCCTTCACTTTTTAAATGACATAATGGGCACTACCTTGGGAAGATTTCTTTTCCATATTCGCTTGGGACCTCACACCATTCTAGAAATATTTTACATTTTATAGGGAGAGTTTTAATACAAATTTTTACTTAAACATCATTAGATCTATGTTATGAGTTATATCCCTTTCACTTTGTATCATTGAGTAAAATTTGGTCATGAAGGTCATGTCATCACCAAACCATCTAACTATAGTCCCTTTGTATCTTACAATATGACATAAAAACCTAATGATGTTCTTCTTCCTTAACCTTCCACCTTACCACCAAATAATAACAACTCTACCCCTATAGTTTATGAATCTTTAACAAGCTCATCCATCCCTTCTTCATATATCCTAGTAGAAGACCCTTTACAACCCATGTTTCAATGTCTCTCACTAGGGGAATATTGTCTCCTAGCCTTGGATGCTTGCCCTAATTTTAAAGAGTATGGTAGCCTCACCCATGATCCTAGTTATGATCCTAACATTAAAACCATCATTATTTTTAGGCCACCCAATCACCAAATCAAATTCATTCATGGGGGCCTCAACCATCCACTTCTTTCTACCTCTACCACCCCTCATATCTGACCATTCACCTCTAACTTCTCCTATATTAGTAAAAAATCCTTTACCAAAGATTACCTTTAAAGGTTTACATATAAGATGTTTGGCCTTGGCCTTTATTAATAGGTACCTTATAAATTATCCATAATCAAAACTCAAAAGCCTCATGAGTTATTTAGCCTTGGGTTGATACCACTAGAATAGCCCACCTCAGTTAAACCCATAGCCACCATCGACAAGGATATCCCATCCTTACCAACCCCATCTCCTTCAAAGTTTGAGGAATTTAATATCATCTCATCTATTTTTTTATCAATATTATTAGTTTGGCCCCCCTAACCTATCAAAGGATGACTGAACTAAAACTCTTCATCTCATCCATCCTTAAACGGTAGAAAATTATTCTCCTACCATTAACACCATTCAACATTAGGATGATGATTCCATTCTCACCTAACTCAATGTGGGTAATTATAATATACATAAATGTATTCCTCTTGAGAACCAAATAATGTTAAATAAATCTACCATTGATTTCAACTTTAATACTCTAGATAACCCGTACATTGTCAAGATCAGATAATCCTTAAATTCTATGAAACAATAGGATTACCCTTCCTTCACAATCAAAGCATAGAATTTTCTCAGTCTTATCAGGATATACCTAGGATTGACTCTTCTATAACTCTCCACAACATTTTTACACATCCTAAAGTTAAACCTATTCATAAAAATCTTCATATGATGTACCCTTCTAGTAAAATATGAACTTCAATGCCTCTTATCTATTGACTTCATTCAACCCAATGACTATGTCCAATGGGTTTGTAACATTATTCTCATTACCAAACCCATAGGGGGACTTCACCTTTGTATTAAATTTCTCAACCTCAACATCACTTGCCCAAAGGATGACTTCCCTTTGCCTAACATTGACCAACTTGTTGATCTTACAACTGACCATGAAATTTTATCTCTCATGGATTTTTTCTTGGGATCTAATAAAATCTTAATTACCCCCAAGGATAAATGTAAAACCTATTTTATCACCCCATGGGTAACCTTATACTATAGATTCATGTCCTTCAGTTTAAAGAATTTTAGCATAACCTACCCATGTGTCATGACTTATATCTTCCATCATCTAATCCATAAAATTATAGAGGACTATGTGGATGATCTCCTTCGAAAATCCAAATATCATAAGGATCATCTTTATGTTGTAAAAATCATCTTTGAATGACTTATCCATTTCCATGTCAGACTCAACCCCAAGAAATGTAATTTTGGGGTCCTTTTAGGAAAGTTCCTTGGTTTCATTATCTCCTTTAGAGGAATTGAGGTATACCCTACCAAAGTTAAAGAAATTTTGGAAATGACACCTCCAACCCACCTTAAGCAACTATATAGCCTACAAGGGAAGCTCTAATAAATCTATTAATTCATCTCTCAATTATCAGATAGATGTCAACCTTTTCATCATCTCCTCAGTAAAGATACCTCCTTTAAGTTGACTAAAGACTACCAATAAGCCTTTGATTTATTTAAAGAATACCTTCTTTCTCCACCCATTTTCACCCCTCTCAAATAGGATAAAGCCTTCTACCTTTACATCTATGCCACTGACCATTACCTACGGGTAATTCTCACTCATTGGGATGAATAAAACAAAGATCAAGTTGTCTATTACATAAGTTGAATGCTTATAGAGTATGAGAATCAATACACCCATCCTAAGAAATTTTACCTAGCCTTCATATTCAGGGCCTCCATACTTTTATATTACCTTCTTAATCATAAAACCTATGTCATCACTAATACCAACCCATTCATGTATATTCACTCTAAACCATACCAAAACTAGTGTATGGCTAAGTGGTTCATGTTTTTAGCTAAGTTTGACCTTGAGTTCATCCAATAGAATTCAATTAAAGAGAAATTCATTGTTGACCAATAGGATAAATCCCCTCTACAAGATAACCAACCTCTTCCTCTTACATTTTAGATGAGTTGATTGTGACTCTTTCTCAAGAGGACCCTACCTACCAAATGACCATGTTATTCGATGGCTTCAAATTCAAACATGGTGGAGGTTCCAAATTTATTCTAACTACCCTCAATGATTAACCTCTTCCCCTCTCCTTTAAACTTGAATTTTAATACACCAATAATGTGGCTGAGTATGAAGCCCTAGTCATAGGTCTCCAAACTACTCTAGCCATGGGAGTTAAGATAATCAGTGTCTTTAGTGATTCCCAACTTGTGGTCAGCTAGGTCAATGGATCTTACAAATGTAAAAATGATGTCCTATTAAAATAAAAATAACTCATATATGTAATCTTAACATCATTTGATCATTACCTTATCCATTTAGTTCTATGATCTACCAACAAGTTTATGAATACAATGGATTCCATTACTTCCCAAATCCCATCTCAACCTCCTAACTTTAAACTCTTTGTTACCATTCATCACTTTTTCACCCTATCTTATATCCATTCCAACCTTCCTATAATTTTTAATGTAGACACATCTCCATCAGACATTTGGTATGAACAAACATTTGATTACCTCAACCTCAGTATTATTCCTCCCAACCTCTCTCAAAATTCCCAAAGAGCCTTTGTTTAGAGTACCTCTCATTACACCATACTAGGGGGAATCCTTTAAAAATTTTACTTTGATGGCCTCCTTCTTTGTTATCTTCACATTCATGAAACTTCCCATGCTATCAAGGAAACGCATGACATAATCTAAGGGGGAATTTTAGTGGTTTATCCATCACTAAATGCATCCTTCACCTTAGCTACTATTGGCTTACACTTAACCAAGATTGTTGTGATTATGTAAAGAAGTGTGTCAAATGAAAAAAACATGCTAATTTAAACCATGCACATGTCTATGGCCTCCAAGTATCCAAAGACTTTTGGAAATTCCCTTAATGGGGTCTTGATCTTATTATGGAAATCAATCCTCAATCATCATAATGACACTAATCCATCATTACTGCTACTAAGTATTTCACCAAGTGGGTGGTAGCCATTCCTCTCATCTCTACCAAAGATGAAAATATTGTCAACTTTATCAACCACCATGTCATCTAACATTTTGGTGTTCCCTATAAGATCATCACCGATAATAGTAACTATTTTAAGAATAAGAAAGTATAAGGTCTTTACAATGCATTTGGCATTAATTTAAGCTTTTCTTAGCCTTACTATCCATCAAAAAATGAATAGGTAGAAGCCTTTAATATAATCCTTAAACAAAATTTGACTAAAGTTGTTAGTACTTTATGTCAGGATTGGAACTTGCACATCCCTTTCACTTTATGGGCCTATCATAATAGCATTCAAACCTCTATAGGTTCTACCCCTTTTTCTCTAGTCCTTAGAGTAGAGGTAGTCTTACCTCTCAAAGTCTAGATTCCCTATCTTCATATATATTTACAAGAGATCATTTCAAAGATCAATTATCATCAAGAATGTATCACATGACTTGAGATACTTGATGCACATTACCTCATAATACTCAACCATCTTCATGTATACCAAGAACAAATCAAGCATGCCTAAAACAAACACCTAAAATAATAATAATTTAATATCTAAGACATCATATAAAAGGAGAACCAACATGTAACCAATATGGAGAAAATAAAAGGAGGTAAATTTTCTTTCAATTAGCTTGGACCCTACATCATCACCCATAAGCATGGATTTTTAGCATATAATTTGTCCTCTCTTGAAGGTAAACCAAAAATTCAGCCTCTCAATTCTTCACATCTATATCCTTTCTTTTTTAAATAAGGATCAAATTCATCTTACAGTCTAACTTAAGTTTATCCCTTGATTTATGAGATTTTCACCTTCACTTACCTATCCCTCTCCTTTTGAGGAAAATTGATTATAACATAGAACCATGTGATTAACCATCATATTTATATCCTGATCCTAAATATGGTACCATGGCTCTACCCATGGCATGTTTCTCATGGATATTATTCATCTCTAAAATGATTAAATCCCATGGTTATTTTTCCTCAAACCATTCCTTTCACCTACCATTAACCTCTATGTGTTAAAAGTCTTAGCCTCATAAAGGTAAACCTTTAATCATAATTAGACTTATCCATATATAAAACATTGTAATCCAAAAAATATATCATTTGGGTCATATATCTCTAGCATAATAGATGGATCCCTGAAAGGATAGTTACCCAAAACTTTCTACATTGCTTAAAAAAATAGACTACTCCCCTAAAGGACAACTACCAAAAATAAACAAATCTATACTTAGACCACTCCCTCAAATGATGGATAAGTCAAATGGGTCAACAAAAATAATTTTAAGCTTCCTAAATTGATCAATTTCTTAAACTATCAAAAACAAAAGTAATAAACAAAGTACCCTATATCAAAATTAGTTATCCCAAGAAAGTTGCAATTAGCTTTCATATCTAGCATTAGTAGACTTTTTGCAACAATTAGTCTACACCTAGAATTAAGCCATGGAATTGTCTACTATGGTTCTTAGGTCACCTAAAGAAGGGGAAAACTAACCCACATAAGGTTACCTTAACTATCCACACATTTACCTTTCACCTACCACATATCCTTCCTTTTATACCTTCTTTTAATCAAGGTATTTTGAGCTTACATGACACGATTATGATCAGGAAACCTATTTACCAACCAAATTATGCTAATGTGAAGAGTTTAAAAGGCTTAAGTTCATTAAGCCAATCTAAATTCAACTTTTCTAGGTCCTTACCAAAGAAAAAGCATCATGTTTCTTTTTCTTCACCCTCATCACATTAGTTTATGTAGACATGTGTCTCATGATTCTCATCTTTTTTTCCTACATTTAGTTTCTTAGCTAAACTACTTTTTGTATTTTCATTACATCCATTACAATATCATATATCCATGATCATAATAATCACATCAAAACATCTCTATCATAAGAACAATAACCATTTATCATTTACCATAAACATCATAACATTATCCATGAACCATATCCTATATATAAAAAAATATCATTATTAACATCAACACACATCGTATATTTATCCATAGTATCATCCTACCCATCTACCATCAAAATATCATATGAACATACATCATACCATAAACAAACCTAATTTAAGCATTCATCATCATATCCATAAACAAAATCAAGGATCAAAATGTCATACATCATCTATTGATATATTTATTATCCTATAAATTTATCATAATATCACAATAATTCACCTAAAAACATCAATTAATAAAACCACATCATCATAACCATAAACAAAGTCACCATTATCAAGGCATCATATAACATGAAACCATGAACCATAACATGAGTAAAAACACCGCATCAAAACATGTAACCATGAATATTACATCATATAGATGTCATCACAAACATTATCATATACATCATGTCCATAAAATAACAATACATTTAATAATGTATCAATATGTCTCTCATATACATATTACATCATCAGCATGTAGGACCGTATTAAAAAAAATATATACATCATATAATTAGGCCTCTAGGGCACCACTACCACTGAACCCTCCTACCTCTCCACTTATACTACCATTTAGTGCTAGTCCCCCTAATCTACCTACCTAACTCACTATAGAATCCCACTGGCCTATAGTCACTATGACTACCGCACCTGCTAAACTAGATCTAGATTTACCCTATCAAGGTTTTAATAAAAACCATACCAATACTATCACCTCATTGTATCTCATCTCCTTGATCATAGCTAAGTACCATGCCATTAAACTCATACCAGGTGGTCCTCCTTCTAGTGTTTCCTCTGGTCCTACCCTATATCTCCTTAGGTCACTAAACCAATAAAGATCCTTGCCTAATCTTACTCTCCTATCAAGGTGGAAACTTGACCTTATAAGATGACAATCTATTCATATATAATGGCCACCTATCCTTGTATTTTTATGATCTATGCCTAGATATCTATCAATGCTATTAATGCCTATCTATCCTATCCACCACCCTATACTAGTGCCCCCACTAGATCTACATGCATGGCCTAATAGCCCCTGTCACCCCATCCAAAACTGGGCACTACATCTAGGACCTAATACCACACTAAATATCAATCTACCACACTATCATCATCTATCATCACTCTCACTGGTAGTACCTCATGATACAAAACTACATCTTGTGGCTATAGCTTCAAAAGTAAGAACTTAGCATCTTCCTTCCTATATCTTAGGAATGCCAGTAGAGTCCCTTGCACGAGGACAAACTACCTCTAAACATAGTTGAATGGGATGAGCTTAGTCTCACCATCACACCTCCCATATATCCATTAATAGCTCTATAGTGATAAATTGTGATAGGTGTATTGGGTCCACCTTGGATAGCATACATATGGCCTCCAATGATGTCACCCATAACTAAACCCTTTAAGGCATATTAGATTCAATCAATGTCCCCTATACCACCACTAGTTTTTGTCAAATCATAATGTCCTCTCTATCTCAATAAACCCCCTCTATATTCCTTCAAAGCATACCCATCCCATGGTAGCTCCAAAGGTCTCAACAGTCAAATGTGCTCATACACCCAACAATAGAGCACAAACCCAATGTTGATCCCATATCACTTATATGCTTAAAAGGCCTAGAGCTCCTTATATATATAGACAAGTAACACTGGTGCCCACCTAGACATAGTCTTCTCTAGTAACATCTACACTAATACTCCTAATAGAAAATATATAAATCAACCATTAATTGAATCAGTAAAAGTGAAATAAGACACTACCATCATCATCATCGTCAGCTAAAAACACCTACATGATACCTATAATGGACTTGATCTATTCCATATACTTGATCCATATGGTAATCCCTCTCCTCACTCTCAATGTGATAAATAGGCTCCCCCTGAATGGGTATCTATGTAATCCTATGAACATCCTATATTAGGATGCTAATCTCTCTAGTCAGCAACAAAAATGTGTTCATGGCTAGGTCCCATCTCTCAATGAGAGCCACAATCATATCTACATCCTGTGGTAGGTGTTAATAGTGTCTCATGGCCCCTAGTTTAACCTCCTCCATGTGCCTCCACTCATCATCAATCATCCCATCATGAAACTCTAAAAATATCTTAGGGACTTGGTTCTTCATATAAATCTATTCATAGGCTTACAAAACCATAGTTAGCATATGTCACCATTACTCATGGCCAAATCAGGCTCATTTATTAACCTAAAATTGAGTATTTTAAAACTATTAACTCCAATAATTAAATAAATATCTACTTTATCTACACAAATTTCAACATCATACCAAAACCTTAACACTTATATCATGAATTATTGCCCTACTCTACATAACTTTTAACATCTATCTTAACCTGTCACACTGACACCTAAAGATTCTATCACATAAACTCTACCCACTGACCATATTAACACTTCATTCTATCAAACATACATTTAAAAACATTTCTAACCATATATAACCATTAACTAACTTTTTAAAACACATTTTTTACCATTTAAAAACATTACAAATCTTTTTTTACCACTTTTAATTCAAACCTCACTCCAAACCTTCAACTACCAATGGTTCACTTGAATTGTCAATGGTCCTATAACCCCATTTTACCTTGGTGTTTAACTACTGATGGTTATTGAAACCATTGATGGTCATTATGTGTGATCATAGGTGGAAAAAAACCCCAAAACCTACCACCCAAAAACCTCACAAACAACTAATTTCAAAAATTAAACTACCTAAAATTTCTTATAGCTTATTTCCAACCCAAACCTTCCTTCCAAATTGAAAATCACCCACTAAATTTCTTAATTCCACCCAAAACCCAAATTAGGGCATAAACCTACCTGGAAAAATAATAAAACCCTATCAAACTAATTTAAACTTACTCAAATTCAACTTCAACACATCAAATAAACAAACTATCAATTCTAAAACTCCCCCTACCTAATTCCTTGATTATTGTCAAGGTTAGAGCTCATGTCTAGCTAATTGACCACACCATCATGCACCCTCCATCTTAGTTAACACTTGATCTCCTTAAACACATGATCAAACATTAACCAAACTATACCTCAACACACTTGATCAAAATGACACAAAATACCAATATACACAAGCACAAAAGAATAACATATGAAGGTCAAAAATTCAAAAGTGAAAATGATTTTTCATTTTCCACTTTTTATGTTTTATATTTTTAGGGTTTTTCCTTGATTATCGATGGTCATGGTTACCTTCGATGGTTGACCCTATAAAACCTTGATTGTCGATGGTTAGGGTACCCCCACTTTTTAAAAATTTAAGCACCCCACCTAGGTACTAAACTTTAGAGATCAACAAATATCACTTAAACTGGAACTTGAAATTTTAGAGATTACCCTTCTCTAGCCAATTTTTGGGCCATGTCTACCTTGATGTTAGCCATTTTGACCTAAATTATTTTCATGTTTTGTGATGACTTTGTAGTGGTGTTTTCTACCACACTAACCATTTTTACCATGTTGACCATTCAAATTTTCACCACCTAGTGCATGAACAAACCATTTATGTTTTTCAAGGGAACACTTTCTAACTCAAATACCTTAAAAAACATCAACCTTATTTATAAGACTTATAGAGTCACTCGATCAGCTATGACTAACATTATGGACCAATTACCTTATTACTTATTCTTCTAGAACCAACCTTATTTTTTTACCAACATTGGTAACCTTAGTCTATGTGTGATATTAGCTATCACACTTACTCATATTTTGTGCACATGTTTGAATTTTAAATGCCCAAACCTTTTATCACCACCTAGTGACTCACCATTTACTACTTATCAAACCTTGACCTAATTTTAGTTTCACCTCATTGAATCCTAGTTTGAGGGTGAACTCCTCCTATACTCAGGGTAATCAAATCTTTGACTTGTAGTACATTTTTGTTTTTTATCTTATTAATTTAAAGTTGCATAAAAAAAGGGGAAAAATATAGACACTAGAAAACTACACATGATAGTTCTATTTGTTGAAATTCCTCAAACCCTTTTAGACCCTTAGTAGATCTCAAGTCTAGTTGACCACCTAATTAGCTAACTCATCAAATTACTAACATAACATTTAATTAAACCTTTTAACCCCCACCTTGACCAATTTACCTTTGACACTCAATCATTGATGGTCAAATTAACCATCGATGGTGAGGTCCTCACCTCTTCACCTTCTAAACACATCACCATCTATGTGTGATATAATAAGGAACAGTTTAATAAATTCACCTTATGTAGTGCTAAAAAACTTCCAAGCATCATGATTAACAACCTTACCCTTTAGGGAATATTCCATCCTCTTTTCCTATAAAAGGAGGGGAGTGTTAGGTGAAAAGTGATCCATTATCTATGTTCAAACTATCAAATCTTCTTAAACATAGGTATTCAAGATGTCCAACATCCATTCTTCCTTTAGCAACTCAACATCAATAAAAGAGACCTAAACCTCTACCAAATTTTCTTTTGAGGCTAATGTATCATTACTCTGGAAAAATTACTTCAACATTTAATCATCAACCAACTAGAAAGATTTAGGTATGTCAGTACTTTAATATTATTATTTTGTATTTTTGACCTTCTTAACCTAATCATACCTATTTGAACTTTATTTCCACCCCATCATATCCTTAATATAATCTCTATTTTTCCATCTACCTATTCTATAACTTTTTTTTATCACCTTCAAAAATACATAGGTAATCATCCATGGTTACCCAACTATCGATGGTCACCCCCAACTGCTAATATTACCCAGCCAATGATGGTAAGATAAATTATTGATAGTTCACCCAATCATTGATAGTAACTATGGTATAAAATAATAGGTTATTTTCATCCCTTTACCCCTAACCAAACCTAACTTTCTATGTTCCTACCTCTTCACAAACCCTTTTATGATTTTCTAAACCTGACTTCACCCTCTTCAGGATAAGTATTGACTAGATTTTTCTATATTTAGTCATTTTTTTAACAAGCATTCTAATTTATTCTTTTATTAAATTTAATTTATCTAATGCAAGTACATTATTTTATCATTTCCAACTTGATTGTTATCAACATTGGAATGACAGCCTCCTAGCAAGTGTATGCTTCTTGGATCTAGCTCATGCTAGGTAGTCCACTTAACTATCTTGCTAAAAATCCTTTGTTGTTAGTGCATTCTTATTTGTAGGTTGTTCCTTCTTAGCTAAAGAGTATTTCTCCATCATTGTCTAGAATATGCAATATCACCAACCAAGTATTTCTACCACACCCTTATTACTAGTTTCTTATCTTCTTCCAAAATAAAAAATGAGTAGAAATTAAGAGAAACACCTTGTAAAGTGCATAATTACATGTGTCTTCCACCCAATTGGGTTTTCCAATGCCTTATTCTAGTCCTATCCAAATCACTATTGTAGTTTCATCCAAGAAGTATGGGAAGAAGAAACCTATATACATAATTCATCTAATGCCCTAGTTAAATGGTATTGATTGGTCTAAGATGTTTTGGTCATCACTACCACACCATGTATAGGTATAAGGTTTGAGGTAATATGTATGGTACCTACTATATGAGATTACTACCAAGGACATAACCAATAAAATCCACTTAGTTGGTGATCCCATAGTGAACTAAAAACTTGGAAGCTAAAGCCTCTGAAAGGCTAAATCTAAAAATAACTGAAATTCCCACTATAAGTTTAATCTATAAAAAATCTGTAGGGAACATCCAAAGAGTCAAGAAGACTAATATCAAAGATGATTCTAGCAAGGGAATAGTTTTAAAAGAGATACAAGATGTCTTCTCTTTATCCAAGAGAAATAACAAGAGACTTGGTTAGTCTCCTTATAATGAATATTTAAATTATTATTTGGAGACACAAATAGAAGATTTACTAGAACATCATGATAGAACTGAACAAGCTAAAATATATCTATATAAATAATTAGAGTAAATATGAGAATAAAAATAAATTATCCATGTTATTAAATAAATTGAGGGAGGTGTCCAGAACATATCCTTAAGATTATATAATGTCTTGGATGCTATTGGTTCAATGAGAGCTAAATTAGCTCCTCATATTATAGAGATGGATAAAAATTTTAATTATTCAAAAAAGGATGAAAAAATTTGAAATTTCTTGTTTTGTATATAACCAATAAGGACTATAACCAATTAAACTTAATGAAACCATTGGAGGCATCCAATGCCCTAAATTTGGTTTTTATCCAAACATAAGAAGTAAAATATTGCATTTTGAGTGTAGAGACCATAATACCAAAGTTTTTAGAGCATGAAAAATTATTTTTTAAGATTTTGGATGAGTTACAACTTTCTTAGGATAGAGACTCTATAGGGAAATTAATAAGTAGGGCCATTTTTTATAAGATCCTTCAACAAGATTTGGCCAATTTCAAACAAAATCTTCAAGGGATGGCATTAGAATAAATTGATATCAAAATAAATTTTCTAAGAAATAAAGTTATAAAGTTTGAAATATTTTAGGTCAATTTTAGATCCACCAAGGCTGAACATACACAATTAATGGTGCAAGCAAATAGGTTACATCAACCACCTCTTTTCAACATGGACATCATTAAGTTATACCATGTGGTTAGTTTAAAATATTGCCAAGAATTAGAGGCTAAAAATAAGGCTAAGGCCATATCTCCTAGCTCATTTTAGCTTCTAGCTAGACTTCACCTCCCAACTAAACTCTGCCATTAATTTTAGTGCCTCATACCATGTCAAGTTCAGCCATGCAATCACCAATTTTGAAAAAACCTTTGTTATCTAAAGTTAATTTTATATGTAATTTTTCATGTTAGATTACTTGATGTAACTATAGTTTATTTAAATTTCATGTATATATGTGGTGGTTAGCTAAAGTAATTTTTAATAATTCACTTGTTACATGTCATCATGTGAGTGAATATATTTTTAAGCACAATTATGATTAACTATCATTATAGATGCAATTTTTAGCATCCAACTAGAACTAAATTTATTATTATTAACATGTAACTTAGGTTTTTTCATGAACTTGGAGGATGAGGTAACCCCTCCCCAAGTTTATTTATACTTTTAAAACCCTCATTTCTAAGGGTTAGAATTTTATCAATACAAGAAGAAGTCATTTTTTATTTTCATGAATCTATCTAGATGCATTTGCATTCTAGTTTTGTGTAATTAAGTGGTTTTTCATTGATTGTTTGATTTGGTAATTAAATGTGTGCAAAATATATCGATAATTCATTTTGTTAAAACTACTATCTACCAGTTTAAGATGTATAATAGATATTTAATAATTAATAAGTATTATTGATTATATGTAAATAGGTTGACTATTTCAATTTTTAGAGCATGTATAAGTGTTTTATTTGATATAGTCTTCTAGGTGTGACAAACAACTACCCTAGATACCTCTATGATTTGAGTTATAATCTCTTGATTAAGGGTGTGAAATAACTAATTTAAAGGATCATCATTTAGTTAAAATATTTGATTTCCTTATATTATATATTCCCAGACTCCACAATTATTATTTTATGTGAGTGTGAAATAGATACTACCATCAAGAATTAGTTCCAAAACACTTGTACATAAATAAAAAAACCCTATAATTAATCCTTTGAGGCCATAGAGCCTTCATTTTTCTCTAACCTTCCAATTTTTGGAGTTTATTTTGAGATATACCAACTTTAGAATAATGTCCATCCATCCAAATTAGCTAGGTTTTAATTTCCCTATTAAGTTTCATTCACCCACACATAGACATGATTAACAATATTCATGCTTAGTGTGTTATTCCATCACATGGTTGTTTAATTCATACCTACAACTCATGACATGGAGTGGATTTTACCTCCATTGAGATCCTAAAATGTTAATGTCTACATTGTTAAATTTGGGGGTGTTCACAAGACCCACATCAATAGAAAAAAATTGGTGATAGGAGGGACACTTACATGACTTATCTAGTGAGAGGTTATCCCCTACATTTGAATTCATACTAAAAACACCCAAGAGAGCTACCAAGTCTAGGTACCAAACTATTCTTTTGGTTTAAACTTTTTTAGTACATAAAGGCCTAGATATACACCAATTGTTGTTATGGTATCTCAAGCAAGGACACCTTTTATAGTCATAAATATCCATCCCATTAATCATCTTATGGCTTAACCACATTGGTTAGCTAGATTATATATTACCATCTTATGGGATGTGCATGATTTACTAAATAATATTGAGAAGTATCTACCTTGCTTCTCCCCTTTAAGAGGAAGAATGGTAGAGAAACATATTGTAGACACCTAAATCTAGCCACCAATAACCTCCAACCAAGATTTTGACCAATTTCTACCTAAAATGCACAATTTGGCTTAAAAATACTAAAACATGCTAAATGATGTGAAACTAACATTTTCAACTACTGATTTTGGCCAGGGTATCCCTAAATGGGGCAATACAATTTATGGGCTAGCTAACTTTGATCAGTTCATTCCAAGTCAAAATGCCAAATTTACATCTGGGTGCTTTGGACTACTCTTCCCTATCAAATATTTTTCACAAGACACATTCTTTTGTTATTTATTCTTGGTAACATCCTAAATGAGAATATGGTTCCAACATATCTAACATCACCTTCTAATTCTAATCCAATCAAATTTTGGACCACTAAAAAGGCATTCTAATCAATTTGAGTAATTTGTGCACAAAGTGATTAATCATGCTTAAGAGATAATTAAAACAAATCATGTCCTAATCAAGAATTCCATGGAAACTTGTTGAAAATTTATTTTTGGAAATGAATATTGAATATCTGCATCATTAGGTGGCGTCATTTCTTGGGAAGACATCCTTAGGCCATAAATGCCATAAATATCAAGATTCATGCTTCCCATGGCTCATCAAATCACTCCATGCCTCTTAATTGTCCCTTCTTCCAATGTCATGATGAGGATAATTACAAAATTAAGTACAAAAATTGAATTAATCCTCAACTACACATCTCAATCTTGAGATGGATGGTTTAGGTTGATTTTAATCAAATCCAAAAATCTATAAATAAAGAGGACTTGAACATCATTTCTAAGTTATTTTGGTGAAACGTTATTATGCTCAAAAATATTCAAATGACTTGATAATGAAAATTTATAATTCCAAATTGATTCCAAGCCAAAGCTAAAAGGTGCCAAGGAAATATGGAGGTAGCCAAGCTTCCATTGCCAAGGACTTCATGATCACAAATCGAGCAAGCCACTAATACAAAGGCATTTGGAGCATCCAAGGAACATGAAGGAATTCTTATGTTTTATTACTTACTATTTAGTTGTGTTTATCATTTTTTTTGTTAACTAAGCTCTCCCTAGTGTCTAGGCCTAGAGATGTTATGTTATTAGTGTGTTTATTTCATTTCATTTTTATTTTGGAACTAACACCATACTAACCATCCTCTCTTGAGTTAAATTCATAAATCACATAATGGAATGCCTTGTGGGACTAAATGCATCCTAAACATAAAGAATATCATTTTTCAACTCTAAAATATATATTTGAGCCTTTAAAATTCTTGTAAATTGATTTTCTAACTTTATTTTGCCTTTTTTGTTTACCATATTTTTACACAGTAATCGACGTCGATAAATAATATTAACATCATTTACCTGCTTAGGTGACACTGATTAGAAAAATTGACATTGATTAGATCTTTATTAGCCAAAATAAGTAACATTAGTGGTAATAACTGATGTTGGTCACTATGTTTTTCCAAAAATATAGACCTGAGAGCTAATTTTTCAAAGTTCATTATTTCAAGCTAAAAAGAGCTTCAAAGCTAAAGGACATGCTAAAAATTTATATTGTAGGACCAAGCTTGATATTTTTTCAAAACATGTTTAAATCACCTTTGCATGCTTCAAAATCAATTAGGAACCTTGTTTTGGGTATTTAAAAAATAATTTAGATGTTTTGGTGAATGCTTTCAAAGTTTGTAACTAAGACCAAGGGGTCAAATGAACACCACCAAATCTTTCATTTTGGGTTTGAAATTGAATAAAATTGTTAATTATTGTTTTTAATAGTTATTTTATCAATTTTTTTCTTGTAAAAAAGAGGGATCTTGCATGTATGCTCTTCCATTTGTTCCCTATAGGGAACCCATGGAATCAAATGAAGCATTCCTATTATAAATAGCCTAGTCCAAGTCTTAGAAAGAAAGTCATCTAAAGCACTAATCAAAAACTCATCCCAGTTTTGTTGACCTTTAAAATGACCCTAAATATTTTCTATTTCATGTTTTCTTTATTTATTATGCATCTTGGCTTGCGAGGGGGACTTCATCACCTCCAGAAAGTTTTGTAGGGAATATTTGACCTAGATTTTCATCTCCTAACATTTAATTCATTTGGATCCTTTGGAGTTTCACATGGGATGTATTGGCACTTTGGACATCACACTAAACTAAGAAAATAAAAAGATGTAGTGGTTGTAAAAAGGACTAGACCTTTTTGCAACAAGCCAAGTGATACAAACTCAAAATGTGTGATTTTATTTTTCATTGTTTGGCATGAAAGTCATTGTGTAATTTATTCCCTTGGATCATTTGGAAACTTTTTAGATCTTAGATAAATCCCCTCTTGTCATAGAAGTATTATTGGTGTAATGTGTACCTCAAGGTCCATGTAACATTACTATCATTTGAGAGAAGGGGGGTTGTAAAAACCATACTATATAAAGCACATTAAATTTTGGATGAACACTTAAAATCTTCTCAAATGGCGTATATTGATGGATTCCAACAATACCAAGCAACCTTTTTAGTCTAGGATATAAGGGTGATTGATTAGTTAGTCTTGTCCAAGTTTAAAGTCTTGTTTTGAGTCAAAACTTGGTGTTAACAAACAATCCAAACCAAACACATAGTCTAAATTTTCCTTTGAATAAAGAAGTATTATGTTTTCTATGTGAGATCATAAATTTGCCTTATTCAAAATTTCATCAAAAGCTTGAGAGTCATATCATCCACTTTGTCATAGTTATGCTACCTAATTGAATCTTTACCTTTACCAAACTTTTTTAAAGTCCTTCACTTACAACGTAAATTCAAAATTAAACCTTCATAAGTTTATAAGGTTGATGTGTTATGTGGGTTCAACATTTGCACTAAAATTGAGGGAAATTAGGTTTAATTTCTAATTTAAGTTGAAGGTTGTTTACAGAATCATAATCATTATCATCATTTGATAGACTTAAGCCATTTGGTTCTAAACACTTAAATTTTAAGTCTATGCACCATAACATTTTAAGTCAAGAGAGGTAGTGTTATGCCATCAAAATCGTAGGAAAGCATTTTTACATTAGAGAGTTTTTGAAAAAAACATTTTTTATCACACATTTTGGGTAGTATAGCATTATTATGCTACCCAAAACATTTAAAAAATTATTTCATATACCTTATTTCATAGAGCTTCAAATTTCTTCCTACATTTTCAGACCAATCTGAGTATACTTTTTATGATCCTTTGTCTAAAGCATAGTTATACTGATCACCTTTGTCTATCTTGTTTGTCAAATGAACCGAGTTTTATACCATTTTTTGTGAGAAAATAAACTATTTCTAAGGTGCCTTTTGCTTCATACCTTATACTTAGTTGATCAAGTTCATGTCCAAAAATAAAATGCCTAGTGTTTGTTAGAAGTGTTTCAAATCCATTAGATTAAAAACTTTCATCTATTTCAAAGTATAGATTTTGACACTTTTTGGCCAAGAGTCCTACAACATGTCTTATTTGATCCTAGATTTTGACTATGCATTTGGCCAAAAGACCTAGTAACTTTTAAATTCTTAGATTAGACTGATTTGAAACACTTCAACCTTAGAGTTTAGAATTTTTATTTTTAAGACCATTTACTTTCTTATCTTTTTGTGAATGGTGAAACATTAGATGCATCATCATAGCTTGTTTCCTCACAAACATCTGCATAAACCTATTGATCCTTTTGAGAAATCTAGACCAAGTTAGAACATCATCTATTTTAGGCATTGTACTTTTTAGAGTTTGCAAAACTCTTTAACCTTTTATCACAAATCATTTACTATGGATCCCAACAATAATTCCTACACTCGTAGTGGACTCATGTATAATCGAGGGATTAGTAATGTGGTTACACAAGAATAAATGGTGCAAGACCCTTATGTGGATAATATTACCTAGGAGATGGATTCTTATCCCTCTTATAATACTCAGTTAGGGGCATAAAGCCAAGATCTATTGGCTAACTATTTGGTTAACACATGACCTTATTCAGAACAAGACCAAGAGTAAACCATGAAATACCTATCTACAATACATATAATAGATGAGCTAGTTCCTCAACAGTCATATTATACTAATACGGCTTCCATGTATGATCTATATTTATTTGAGAGACATTTTTTATTGAACAAAGATGATATTTTGGTTAGATCCATCAAGGTAGGGGCCAAGTTTCCAATAGACTCTCCCCATGAAAATTTACCAAGTCTAGTAAACGTGCCCCATAACATCATTTATGATCAACAGGGTTCTTCTAGCAATCCCATGGCTCTAATCCAAATAATGTATCAAGATTCTAATATATCTAATCAAGTTTAAAACATCATGGAAGATAACTTTAACCAAATGTATATACCACATCAAACATACCTGAATCTAGCACAAGATATCAATCAGATGAACATGGTAAGTAAGCCTATCATTGACCTAGTTCCTTCAATAGGAGTATTGATAGAGTTAACTGGATAAGAGAATTTTAATTTTGACCCATTCATACAAACTATTTTAATATATAACTTGATGTATATGCCCATTATTGAAGAAGTGTCTTCAACCTCTACACTAAATAGTGAGCCAAATATAGTAGATAATGTGCAAACAACATCCAATCCCAATCAAAGTGTTACTAATGCACAAATAACTAGCCAATAACATGTGCATGTAGTTAATCCTATGAATAAATCATCATACTAGGGAATAGGAGTTTCTATACCCGAACCTCAACTAGCTACTTCCTCAAGTGTATAACCTATGGGATTAGGTAATTAAACAATGACCAATATCACACCTCAATATAAAATGTGATGAATCCTAATCCTCCTCAATAAGTAATGTGTATTATTCCACAATAATAGGTAAAATATAGTGTATCAACACAATAGAGGGCAAATACATTGCTACTTCACTGAAAGGAAACAAATTTTCCACCTTGCCAGTTAATGATGAACATACCTTTTTAGTTGTAGACTAATATGCCAATCCAAAACCAAGTAATGAGTAGTCAACAATGTGCAAACATTATTCAATGATAGATGCATAATCTACAACCCACTTTCACTTCCTCATATGGATTCATGAAACAAGGATGTCCCCATGTTTCTCAAGTACCTACTAGACAATTGTTGGTTCAAAATGTGCCATAAATCTAGAGATAGGGTCTTGGTCCATTAGTTCCCACTCAATAACAAGGTTTTATTAGTCAATAAAATGTCCCTTTTCAACCAAAACATGCATAGTATAGTTATATTCCTCCATCCAAACCACACAATCCTCCAATTCAAACCTTTATTGCCAACCAAAACCAAAACATCACTTAACCAAATGTACAATTTCAAGTACATCCTAATCCACATATGCATATTCCTAGTTTATTCCCTAACCAAGCCAATATACCCCAATAGGTGTCTCCATCATACCTTGGTCAAAGTATTCCACTCATGACCTCCCAACCATCTATCCAAACCTAGATTCTCCCTCAAACCAATATTCCTTCAAGTTTCCTATCCCAAGAATTATAATAGATGAAGAATACAATTGTTTCCATCTAATTTGGAAAGTAGACTAAAAATTTCAAATTGGATGACGTGTGTTCCTATCCATTCAACATGGATTATTTTTAAATAACATTTCCTCCAGGATACAAACCACCAAAATTTGATAAATACAAAGGGAAAGGTGACCCTAACGCTTATTTGACTGAATTCTTTGTTGTATGTCAACCAA
This sequence comes from Torreya grandis, assembly GCA_037957365.1. NCBI lineage: Eukaryota > Viridiplantae > Streptophyta > Pinopsida > Cupressales > Taxaceae > Torreya > Torreya grandis. Next base: position 365,865 of record JARHVA010003310.1, on the reverse strand, counting down.
TGGCATATAGTGACATATACATTTTGCTATTGTTTCAAAGGAGCTTGGCTGGACAAGCCTTGTAGTGGTTTTTGAAGTTGCCTAAAAATTCAATAATGGATTTTGATGATCTTTTTGATAAGTTTGTATAACACTTTTACTATAATCTTGAGCATAGGATTTCATTAGTGGACTTAATGCAAGCAAATAAAAAAGTTTGTGAGAGTTTTCTGAGTTATTTATATTGATAGAGAGACCTTGCAAGCTATTTCACCCATAGTATACTAGATAAACAATTAGCCACTATGTTTACCAAAAATTTGCATAGTGAGATAACTTATCACTTGGAACTACAATATGCACATACTTTCAAGAAAATCACTGACAAATGATTGTTGATTGAGAGAGTGCTCATCAATAAAGGAGTCATCAATCTTAATTTAACTAATAAAAATCAAGGTAAAAATTAGAGAAATGACCAACATCCCATCTAAGCACAAGCATTACAACTAGCATAGGCTAATAACCATGAAATACCAAACCAATTCAACCATAATAGGAATGTTGTGGGAAATGAAGTAACCGAATCCCATTATGTGCAAATGATGCAAACATCATTTGCACCACCTTTTTAGCTTAATCCTACCCAAAAACATGTCTAACCAATGTTATAGGCACAACAACCAAGACCTACACAACAAATATAGAAGCATTTGCCATTGCAAACCCATCTTCCTAGAAATATTTTGCCCATATGTCATGTATTTAGTGACCTAGGAGAATATATTGAGTCTATATTTTACAAGCTTGCTACCACTAATTTGATTAGTTGGCCCATACCAAAGCATTCTCTGTAAGGCATTCCTTATCTTGATTGGTACTATGAAAATGAATAATGTGACTATCATTATGTCAATGGGTATAATCTATGAAGATGTGTCCAAATTAAGCATTTAATTGAGAATATGTTGGAGAATGAGGAAATAACATTGGATAATGGTGTTTCTACTTCCAATAAAACTCTTGGGATTTATCAAAACCCATTTCCATAACAAAATAATTAGCAATAATATTAATGATGATCAATGGAGCAAAGGCAAAAAAAAACCTTGAAATAGCTTAGAAATAAATTATAGACCTCAAAATTCACTTGATCCTTCTAATTTTCAAAGGAAACCATTACCTTAATAGTATCAAAATCAAAGGCCAAACCATTAAAACCAAAAAATATTAGTAGCAAAACCCATAATGATAGAACAATGGACAAAACCAAGCTTAGAATGTTAACAACCAACAAACATACCATGCAATTGTGTATGACTACAATAGGGTTGTAAATCATATTGTAGGGGGTAGTGTTAATACCATCTCCATTAATCCTAGACCAAGTACTAATTAGCCTAGACCATTACTAAACAATAATATTTAACCAAATCACATTGATAATCCTTCTTTTCCTGGGAGTGTATAAATACAAATTAGCATACTAGGACTTCCCCTTTTGGATCCTATAGCGAAAACTCATTCTTTCCATGTGACCACATACAAGTTCACCAACAAATGAGACTTGGCCTATTTGGTACCACACCATTTACAACATCAGTTATCCATCATGGTCTAATATTTAATCTTGATTGTGTAATCACAACTTGAAGGTCAAAGATTACTATCCCAAGCCCACAACCATCTACACTTTGCTTATCATCTAACCAACTATTTAGCCTTAGGATAAATCATTCAATACTAACCAAGATAGGAAATTTGATATTGTGGAACAATTGTAGAGGACACCAACACAAATTTATATTTTATATTTTTTGTGAATGTCAATAATCCGCAAAAAACATCTTGAATGAGTTTTTGACCCAATCCATAGTTGCTAGTGACATATTCCCTAATAACTTTCAAGCTTTGGTTAGACACCTAGTTCCATCCAAAAAGTCACATTCAAGCAAAGTGATATGTCTTCCCTTGGTCCACTCCATAATAATCCATTATACATAAAGGATTATATATGATGGTATAAAGTGAAATGCATATTTATGAACAATGGATCAAGCCTCAACATAGTGTCTCTAAAGCTCATCAAGCTTCTTAGGTGCACAATGGTAGATCTCTAGCCAAAAATAATAATTATCAAAGCCTATGATAATCACGAAAAAGAATTAGAAGGCACCATTAGTTTTCCAATTATCATTGACCTTTAACCCATGATACACTTTTACATGTGGTTGATCTTGAGTTATCATATAATATGCTTCTAAGGAGGCCTTGGTTACATGAAATTTGTGTAGTCCTATCAATGCTACACCAATGTATCAAGTTTTCCTACCTAGCGATGTAAGTGAACATTCCAAGAGATTTACACCCATATGAACACTATAAGTATCTTGAGGCCAAATTTCAAATATAAAATTATCTATATGGCATGAATCCAAGTTCTAAATATGATAAAGGAAAGGCCATACTTATTAATACTTCACTAGATAATTACATGGATCTTAATACATTGTATTCCCTTTCCCACATGTAACCTCCTAAAGCTTCCAATTATTTCACCATTTTAGATAATGGACTAGGAGAATATGTGACCCATGATATGTTTCATATTACCAATCTTCCTCAAAATTCAAAAACCTCTAGGTGACCTAAAGACACCCCACATATGCATTGGAAAAAAAAGAACAAGGATAAGGGACCTATCACATTTGTACCAATATTTGGCCTAGGACCTGACCCTCTTGAAGGGGACAAATTATGGTTATAAAATGACAACCAAGCTGATTGTTATAAAAATTGCAAGTATCATATTCCTAATAGGATCATGGAGCATCATAATTATGAAGGAAGTGTCCTTGAACTAAATCATCAAGGAACTATCAAGCTAATTTCTATGACTAACTATGAAAGACTTTATGGACTTGGATTTAAACCACTTGGGGGTGACCCCACATATCTTATTCAAACTCCATCACCATTGACTAGTGATGATGATACTGATAGTAAAGTAGATTCTGATCAGAGCCTCACCTTTGACAACCTAGTTGAAACCTACATGTTTGATAATAATGCCATTTTTACCCTTTCCCTAGTGATTCATCATAATCCATTGCCCTTATATTATCCTCAACTGATAGATTGGGACCAACAAGAATCTAGTCTACCAATTGATGAGTTCTAGAATGGTGAGGCATTTTGTGACTTTTTGGGCCTTAGAGATGATTTTCCATTGGGAGATCACAAATCAAGATTCTCAATCACATTAGATCCTATAGCCTATTTTGGAGAGCAAATGAACATCCTTATCCCAAAAAAAATATGTAAAACATTGAGGTCCCAAAGTGAAAACCTCTTTGAGTGATTTTTGAATAGAGAAAAAGTAAAGATAAAGTCTAGTTTAATGGTGTAAACCTATTTTAGGCACCATTAGATGAGGGTGTTCATTCTTCTTAAAATTTATACTAGGAGACCACCAACAATGAACTTGTCTATGGATCAGAGTTTAGCTTTAAGAAACACCAAGTATTTGATCAAATTCTCCTAGAATTTTTGATTGTTTTTATCACATGGATAGATCTTACATTATGGGACTCAGATTCATAATTCCTAGGAGAATTTGAAGAGCAAGTCCTAAAATAAGATGCTAACATAATCTAATAGTTCAAGTTACTACCTATTATCCTAGAAGATGGTTCAACCCTTCTATTTGAAAATACAATAGAGGTAAATATCGGGACTCCATCAAACTTGAAATGGATAAAAATATGTGCATCCCTCACTAAGGAGGAATGTGATGTCTTTGTATCTCTATTGAGAGATTTTATGGATATTTTTGCATATGCCTATTTTGACATGCTAGGTTTAGGTCCTACCTTGGTTCTGCACCACCTTGTGGTTACTCTAGGTGCCAAATTGGTAAAAAAAAATTTACATAAGATGCATCATCACATTGTTGTGTTGCTAAAGAAAGAGTTGGAAAAGATCTTACAAGTAGGATGTATCTAATCCATTGACTACTCTGAATGGATCTCTAATGTTGTACCTATTAGTAAAAAGCCTGAAGGGATTAGAATATGTACTGACCTTTGAGACATCAACAAATCTTGTCCTAAATATGATTTTCCCTTACCTAATATTGACATGATCATCAAATCCATGGTCATTTATGAAATTATTTCACTCATAGATGGATTTTTAGGATACAACCATATCAGAATCACACCAAAAGACCAACATAAAATAGTGTTCACCACTCCATGGGGAGCATTTTGTTATCAGGTGATGCCATTTGGTTATAATAATATTATATATACATATCAAAGGTCCATGAATATCATATTCCATGATATGATGCATGATATTGTCAAAGACTATATCGATGACATATTAGGAAAATCCAAAACTAGGGTCAACCATCTAATAGTGCTATGTAAGATATTTGAAAGATTACTAGAGTACAAAGTTAAACTCAATCCAAATAAATATGTGTTTGGTGTAAATTCAGGTAATCTACTTGGATTCATTATGTCTTGTAGAGGTATTAAAGTCAATCCAACTAAACTCCATGATATAGTCGAGATGCTACCACTAACCAATTTGAATCAACTTTGTAGTTTGTAGGGTAAGATCCAATCAATCCAATGCTTCATATCTCAATTAGTACAAAAGTGCCACCCATTCACACAAATTTTAAATAAGGTATTTGTATTTCACTAAGATGATCATTACTAAATAGCATTTCAATAAATCAAAGACTATCTTGTTAATCTACCTATTTTATTACCTCCTATGCCAGGAAAGCCATTCTTGTTATACCTATCAGCTACCGACCATGCTCTAGGGGAGCTCTTATCTCAAAATGATGATAATAGAAAGGACCATGTCATATACTACCTAAGTCATGCCTTGATTAAATATGAACATAACTATGCACCTGTTGAAAAAGATTATCTAGCCATGGTCTTCATAGCTCAGAAATGGTGCCATTACATCTTGAATAATAAGACCATAGTCATTTCAAAAGTAGATCCACTCAAGTATCTACTACTTAAAATAGTTTTACAAGGAAGAATGGATAAATAGATCATGATTCTCTATGAGTTTGACATATAATATGTCAATTAGAAGGCAATTAAGGGAAAATTTATTGAAGATCAACTTGTTAAAGCACCTCTCATAGACACACAACCACTCACGTTTCAATTTCTTGATGAATCTATCATGACCATAATTGACACACTCCTTGAGGAGCAGCCATGGAAACTATAATTTTATGGTTCATTAACTACACATGGATCAGGGGTAGGCCTATTATTTATTACACCATAGGGGTATCTAATCCCTAAATCATTCAGAATCAACTTTCCTTGTATAAAGAACATAGCTGAGTATGAAGCACTTGTTGTAGGGCTTCGACAAGTAGTGTAGTGGAATATATCTCATCTCCAGGTTTATGGTGATTCTAAAATAATCATCAATTAGGTCATAGATCATTTTTAAACCATATATGACAAGCTATTTCCATATAAAGCCATGGTTGACACTCTTAAATAAAAAATTTCCAACATTCAATTTGAGTACATACCAAGGGCTAGTAATAGAACTACAAATGCTATGGATACTATTGGCTCTCTGATTCAACAAAAAGATAAATCTAGAGAATATCAATTTCTCATCAAGTATTTATTAGCACTAGCTCATGAACCTTTAACCATTGCCATGATTTGTGATATTGTTGGTCCTAATTCTATCTAGTACTCCAACCTTTACAACTACCTTCATGACGAAGTTTTTCCATCTAACCTATCTCAAAAAAAAACAAAATCCTTTATTCATCATTCCACTCATTATAATTTACTTGGATCCACCCTTTACCATCATAGTTTTGATGGAACTCTTCTTCATTATTTAAATTTAGTTGAGTCTATGCTAGCATTAATAGAAGTTCATGAAGGATTATGTGGTGCTCATTCTAGCAGGGCAGTCCTATACAAAAATCCATTTTGTACTAGTTATTATTAGCTCATAATGGATGTAGATGCCACTACCTATGTAAAAAAGTGTGATAAATGTCAATGGCATACTAATATGATTCATGCCCTAACAAAAACTCTAAAACCAATGTTAACACCATGGCCATTTTCTACCTGGGGAGTTGACCTCATTGGGAAGATTAACCTTACTTCATCTGATGGTCATAAACATATCCTTACCACCATTGAGTATTTCACTAAGTGGGTTAAAGTTACACCCCTCACTTACATGACTGGAAATAAAATTTCCAAATTCATTTTCAACCACCTCATTTTTCACTATGGTATCCCCTCTGGCATTATATCTAATAATGGAGGATCATTCAAGAATAAGGATGTAGAATAGATATGTACTAAATACAACATCACACAATATTTTTATACAACATATTACCCTCAAGGTAATGGCCAAGCTAAGGTATCCAATAAAACAATTTTTAACATCCTCAAAAATATTGTCAATGATGTCAGTCATGATTGGCACCTTTAGTTATTCCATGCCCTTTGGGCATACCATACCAATCATCATACCCCCACAGGAACCACTCTATACTCACTTGTTTATGGTAATGAAGCCATATTTCCCATTGAGGTTGAATTGCCTTCACTACGTATCTCTTTCAAGCATGCCCTAGATGATCACGACTATCAAGTAGCTCACCTATAAGAGCTAGACCTACTTGATGAGAAATGCATAGTCACACTCAACAATATTCAAGCATATTAGAACCAACTCAAAGGCCACTATAATCAACATGTTAAGTATAAAATATTTAAACTTGGTGATCTTGATCTTAAAGAAAACCAAAAGAATACCATGGTTGAGAAGAATCATAAAGAGAAAGTCAAACATAATTGGATAGGGCATTTCATCATCACTACATATTATGGATCAGGAGCATACAAGCTTTCCATACCAAAAAACAATGAACTTCTATAGCCAATGAATATTATTCATCTCAAATGGTACTATGCTTGAATGCTAAGGTGTACTTTATGTAAGGACCATTTTAGTTATGCCATTTTATCACTATTCTTATTTGTAAAAATACCATCCTTATCCATCCTCTTCATTGTATCCACTTTCCACTTCTATCCTACAAACTCAGTGTGTTATAAAGCCTAGCCTATTTGACCAAAGTTTTTTTCATTCATTATGTAGTTTCAACATTAAGTTATTTGATCATTTCATCAATTATTTCAATTACTTCAACTAGAGAGCATATTTTTGGATAGTGTGATATAAGTTTTAGTAGTTGCATCCTTCATTTGTTATTCCTTTCTTATGACTGGTCTTGCTACTAATTATGACCACCTTTGGTTATATTAGTACCATTGATCTATGCCATTGTGTCCTAGTTATAACCACCTATAGGAAAACTAGGGAAAACATTAAATATTGACATACTAACTTGCCACTTCCTATGTCGTACTATACATTTCTACCAATTGTGCCTATTTTTTTTGAATTGACTACTACACGAGTCAAATTGCTCCACTATAAGGGTAGAACTACAATGACTTGAGGTCCTATTCTAGGACTATGTAGGCAACACTCAATACTTATTGAGGTCAGCTTAGCCAACCTAAACCACACTCTCACTATTTTGTGAGCAACCTAAGACACACTCTAACCATTTTGTGAGCAACCTAAGCCATGATCTCACTATTTTATGAGCAACCTTAGTTTGAACACTCTCATCATTTTATGAGATTTAACCATGTAGTGTCTCATCATTCTCAATTGAGTTGAGATACTTCAAATAATTCCAAAAACATTTCAAAAAATCATTATAAGAGAACAAATGCATTGACCACTTCTTTCCCTTAAGGATTATGAGAACCCTTATTAAGTTATAAGCAAATCACTTATCATTTAGTTTCCCCATCCTTTGTGTCCCTTTCTCTCACACACTTGCCATTTTTCAAGACCATTCCTATTCATCTATCACATCCATTTTGTTTGTTTTCCTCAGTTATCATATTCTTCCCATTCCCTAGGAGAACTACATTTGGCCCAAATTTTTTTATTGGATATTACATTTATGGAATTATGTAGGCAACATACATTTGCTTAGTGCATATGGAGATAGCTTAGCCACCCCATTCCTTTTATTTTATTCCCCCATTTTGTTCATTTGTTAATTTTTCACCTATTTTTTAAGGGCAATGTTCATAGCGTTTATTTTTCTTTGTTTGTTTGTTTATTTTTGCTTATTTTATTTATTTTTCTACTTATTGTTTACTTTCAACATTGTTACCTTGATTTAGTTTATGTGTGTTTATTAGGTGATTCTTTACCCACAATTACACTTGAATCCATCCATATTCATATTTTTACATTAACATCATGGTTTCTATCATTGGTGCATTATTCTCTATTGAGTATTGGATTATGAGAGTCAGTCCTCATGCATATTTTGGCTAAGTCCTCATAATGTTATACCATGATGCCTATTGACATGTGCTGCAACAAACCTCAGCTTCAAGAAGTTTATTTAGCAATGAAAACATCTCTTCAGCACTGACATCTTGATTCCATCCTAATCATATCCCAAATAAAGTAATTAAACATACAAAAATTTCAATCTTTATTAGTTTAGATGAGCATCTCTCTACTAGTAGGTTGTTCGAATTCATCATTACCCTCTATGTTAAGTTATCATCATCCTTGGACAAATTTATCATGTTTACCACTATAGGGGTATAGTGCTTATAACCACCTTTAGACAAATCATTGTACACCATCCCACCTACATTTCTCAATGATTATAACTACCTTTTGGAAAATCATTATGTTGTCACCACTTTACTTTTTATGCCTATATGGGGGCATGTTATCTTGTTTATCTATCTTATTAGTGTAGTTCCATCTTATTAATGATTATAACTACCTTTGGCCAAATCATTATGTTATCATACCACATTGCCACTATCAGGGTACAATGTTTATAACCACCTTTGGTTAAACCATTGTATACCATCCCACTTGCATTCTCAATTATTTTGACTAATTTTTAGTATTATTATGTTTTCAGCCCATCATCTTTCCTTTCTTTGGTCCCCTCATTTCACTTCTTTCTTTTTGAGGGATTGTTTGTTGACCTACTTGTGGCAACCATTCCCTCAAGGGGGCATCATATAGTTAGTTATCATCATTATTGTTGTAGGAATACATGACCTTTTCATTCTTTGAGAATACATTACTATGCTCATATATTTAAATACCTTCACAAATAGGGGAAAACTATAAACACCTAAATTTGGTGATCAATAACCTCCAACCAAGCTTTTGGCCAATTTCTACCTAAAATTCACAATTTGGCATAAAAAACTAAAACATGATAAATGATGTGAAAATAATATTTTCAAGTGCTAATTTTGGCTAGGGTATCCATAAAAGGGTCAATTCAATTTATGGGCCAACTAACTTTGATTAGTTCATTCTGAGTCAAAATACCAAATTTGCACTTCGGTGTTATGGTTTGCTCTTCCCTATCAAATATTTTTCATAAGATGCATGCATTTTTTAATTTTTTGGGTAACATCATAAATGGTAATAAATCTCTAATGCATTTGACATCACCTTCCAATTCCAATCTAGTCAAATTCTAGACCAAGAATAAGGCATTTTGATCAATTTGAGTAATTTGTGCACAAAGTGCTTAAGTATGCTTAAGAGATAATGAAACTAAATCAAGGCCTTATAAATAATTCCATGTTAACATGTTGAAAACTTATTTTTTAAAATTAATATTGAATATCTACATAATTAGGTGACCTCATTTCATGGGAAGACATCCCTAGGCCATAAATACCACAAATATCAGGAGTCATGCCTCCCATGCCTTATCAAAGCCCTCCATTCCTCTTAGTTTCCCCTTCTTCTAATGTCATGATGGGGATAATTAAAAACTTAATTCTAAAAATTAAATTAATCCTCAACTAAAAATCTCAATCTTGAGATGGATGATTTAGGTTGATTCTAATCAAATCCAAAAATCTATAAATAGAGAGGCCATGAACATCATTTCTAATCTATTTTGGTGTAAAGTTATGATTCTCAAATTTTTTTGAAGGAATTGATAATGCAAATTTATCATGCCAAATTTATTTCAATCCAAGCCAAGCCAAAGACACAAGGTGCCAAGGAGAGATGGAGGTAGCCAAGCTTCCATTACCAAGGACTTCATGAGCACAAGCCAAGCAAGCAAGTACTACAAAGGCATTTAGAGCATCCATGGAAGGTGAAGGAATTATTGTATTTTATTCCTTACTTTTTAGTTGTGTTTGTCATTTATTTTTGTTAAATAATCTCTCCCTAGTGTCTAGGCCTAGAGATGTTATGTTATTAGTGTGTTTATTTCATTTTGTTTTCATTTTGGAACTAACACCATAATAACCATCCTCTCTTGAATCATATTCCTAGATTACACATATCAAGTATTTCAAGGTTTCTTTGAGGTTAATGAATGTCACTAATGGAGATTTTTCATGCATGATTTCCCCATTCACATTTTAGGATGCTACCTATGATTGGTTCCTCAATCTATAAAATAACTCAATTACTTATTGGAATGCATGCCAAAACACTTTTCTCACCTAATTTGGATGGGTTACCAGCCCCAATTTGGTGTATCAACATTTAAATAGTATAAAGATGGAACCTAATGAGCCAATATAATATTTCAACATAAAATTTTATAAAATGTACACATGATTTAATCCGTCATATAAAATATAATAATCTCTATAAATATATATGGTCAAGAATGCCTTGGATCCAATTACTTTATTGTTTCTGCAAAGAGTTGTTGCTACCAACACTCTAGCACCATCATATGAATAAGATATCAATATTGATAGATAGCTTAATCATTATTTACCAAGCATCTCTAAAATCAATTTTGGTATCCTAACTTTGAATCAAGTACCTCATGAGAATCAAAATGTTCTTTCATTCAACTAGAATCAGTTATATACACTACTTCCTTTGATGCATATCACACCAAATAAAAATTATGGTTACATGAACAATAATTTATAGATGAATGGTCATAAATATAAATATCATTCAATCCCATCCAATATTGTAGTTACCTAGGATGTGGATTTTACAAAATCAGAATTAGATTATATATAGGGAATGGTCCAAAAGTTGACCAATGATTTATTAAGCATGTAGAGGAATATGGGTATATTAATGATCAAAATAATAATTATATTTATAGGTTTAAAAGATATAATATAACTTTAAATCAATGTTAAAATAATAAAAAATTGTAATAGCCCAATAAATTGCTAGAAATAAATCTAGTGGAAACAACTCTACCCAATGTGTGTAGAGTTCATAATACATCACATCATAGAGAACTTGAATGTGTTGAATTTTATGTGGAATTTTAAATCTTTGAAATGGATATGGTGAGGTAATATTTTATGAATAAGCCATCACAGTTCCCTCGTAAATCTAGTTCCTCAAACACTAATATGGTTTTTGAAACTCACATGTTTCCTTTCCCAAGTAAGGATGATAATGTACCAAAATATAAATATAATGAGGTACATGCTTTTCAATAGTATAATAAAGGTAATTATAATTTGAGAAATAAGCATCCCTTCAAAACATCTACTCCTCCAAATAAAATCACTATTCTATAAAATTTGAAGGTTGATAATAATTTGCCTCCCCTAAAAGGGAATGATTATCCCCAAATCAAGGAGGAACTGATCAAAGGAGGATAAAACATTCTTAAAGACATGAAGAAGATTAAATAAAACATCACTCTTCATTAATTTTCTCATATCACTAAATAGAAGGAGCTCTTATGGAGATCTATCATAGGAAATTCTATTATAGAAAATACAAAGGTTGCTTATACAAATGTCATATACAAGATTAAGCTAGAAGATCCTCATTTATTAATAATTATCAAATGATTTATAAATAATATTCATAATTAATTAATTGATTTAGGAGTTTTGGCTATTGTGATTCCAACCTTTATTTGTAAAAAAATTAGAGTGACACCAAGCCCATCTAATAGGATGATTTCACAACAAGACAAATTAGTGGTGCCTATAGTTAGAGAAATGATTGACATACACATTCAAGTGGCATTTAAGCCACATGTAATATAACTATTGACATAATTTTGATAGATATCTTATATGGATATAGACTTCTCTTGAGTAGAGATTGGTTAAATAGGTTGAATCGATATGCAGTGACAAACTTATCTCATATTTGGTTTCCATTGAGAAGTGGTGTAAAATAGATTCTAATTAATCAAGAACCAAGAATGAAACACCCAATCATGGAATACAATACTAAAAATTTAGATGCAAGATACAAATATCCTAACCTTGGAATATATATATTTACCACAAAGTATGAGGTGTAAGAAACATAAGTCGAGTGACATTCCTAATTATGGACTCTCTATTTTGATAGTACAAGGCCAAGAAAGGATCAATAATTGGTGTTTAATTGGTTAATCCACAAGGTAAGAATTTTCTAATGGAATATAGGTTACAATTCCCTTGTACCAAAAATAGAGTAGAGTATGAAACTCTAGTTCTAGGATTTTAGTTTGATCTCAAAAATAATTTCAAGAAGATTCTTATATATGGGGATTCATAGATGTAAATTAGTTAGGTAAAGAATAAATACCAATGAAAATTATCATATCTAAAGAGGTATAAACATACTTGGGATTTTATTGAGGCCTTTTAGGCATTCAATATAGTGGTTATTCTTAGAGAAAAGAATTAGGCTACTAATTCACTAGCTACTTCAGATACCAAATTAACACCATTATAAGAGTCCAATGTGCAGAGGCCTTCCATTGAGTACTACCTTGTCCATATGTTCCTAATATTGCGTAAAATGTCTAGGTCTTTGGTGATGACCAACATATTTTCCAATTCCAAACTAATTCAAGAAAATTTAAATCTTTGATCATTGATGATAAGGAGATCAATTATCTATGCTAGGAGGAATTAGGAGAGGGAAGATTCATTTAGTTTAAAGATAATAACCTTCCTTTATTAATGGTTTATTTAGAAAGGGCATTTGATCTGGATCCCCAAGCCTAGTATTAAAGACAAATTAAAGTAAATGAATCAGAGTTCAAGAAGGAGAATTTAGGGGATGAGTGTGATCTATGATACATCAAAATTAGCCTTAAATGAACTATATAAGAAATAAAAATGGTGAATTATTTAGTTAAATAGTATAAATATGTGATTGTATGGATGTATGAAGACTTAAAAAAGTTTAACCCAAGGGTCATTACCCATACAATCTTGATAAATATAAAACATAATCTATTTAGGAAAAGATAGAGGCCAGTAAATCCTATCCTAGATCCTCTAATTTATAAGTAATTAGAAAAATACTAATGGAAAAAACATTTTCCTTATCAAACATTCTACCTAGTTTCCAACCTAGTTCTAGTCAGGAAGAAGAAAGGAGAAATTTGATTGTGTTCATTTTACGAACCTAAATAAGGCTTCTAAGAAAGACAACTATCCTTTTACTTATTTATATGATGTGATATAAATAGTAATTGGTTTTATATTAATGTATTTATTGGATGCATTTTTATTATATAACTAGCTGTTGGTTGAATTCAAAGATAGAATGAAGACTGCATTTACTAATATGTGGGTATTAACACATATAAGAAGATGCCTTTTGGCCTAATTAATCTATGAGATAAATTTTAGTGGGAAATGGACCTTGAATTATGAGGTTTGATAGGTAAATTAATAATCATTTACATGGATGACCTCACTATTTTCTCAAAGAATAGAACTAATCACGCAGGCCATCTACAGTCAATCTTTGAAAGATACATAATATTTTGCATTCTCATTAATCCCTAAGAAGATAATATTTGGTGTTATTAAGGGTAATATATTAGGGAACATTATCAAAAAATAATTAATTATAATTGAACCGGATAGGGTTTAGGATATTTCAATGATTGTGTTCCCAAACAACAAGGAGTTCAAATCCTTTTTGGAAATATAAATTTCATAAGAAAGTTCATATCAAGATTTATATAAATTATCAAAATATTTAGTTCAATGATCAAGCATGATGATAAAATTGAGTGGAAACTAGAGGCCCAAAATTAGTTTTAAGGTATCAAATATGTAATATCTTAGGCCTCAATACTAATAGGCCCAAACTTCACTAAAAAATTTCTATTTTTGCTGTGTCACTTTATAACATACAATTATAATTGTGATTACTCATAATAAGGATGAAATTGATAATCCTATTGTATTTATGAGTAAAAATTTAAGATAATTAGAGATTAAATATTCCATGATAGATAAACAAATCTTTGCCCTCGTCAAAGCGATCAAGAATTTGTTGCACTAAATATTGAGGAATAAGACCATCATTATTTTTTTGGACCCTATTATAAATATACTTTGGGAAGAATGAATTTTAAGAGAATAGAGGAAAGTTGATGGAAATAATGGAGTGGATTTTGATATAGAAATCAAGCCCACCAAAATTTTTAGAGGATAGGACATCATTCAATGTATGACTGAGCCTAACCCATGCAATACCATTAAGCAGGTTTATGGAATATATGTATCTAGAGGATATTAGTATACTAACATCATTAAAAATTTACTCATATGAACTTGTTATTGTGAGATTAATAGAGAATAAATGAGAGCTTTGAGTCTCAAGGTTTCTCACTACATGATTAGAAAGGGGATTATGTATAAAATAAATTATTAAAGCATCTAAAAAAGATGCATATCATGAGAATAATCTCAAGAAATTTTATAATACTTACACCAAAAGATAGGTAGTGGTCATCCATCTAGAAACACCATAGCTCATAAGATCTTTAGAATGGGTTATTACTGGCCAAAAGCCTTTAATGATGCAATGCTCATGTAATAACATGCCAATAATTTTAGGTCTTGTTAAAAAGAGAAGTACATGAAATTATTTAATTTCATCCTAATATATAAGAAAGATCATTTATTTAATGGGGCTTACATTTCATCAATTTCATTAAGCTAAATTATTAAACTAGCCACAAATTTTTACTCACTACCACATATTATTGCACTATATTGATTGAAGTAGTAGCTACAAGGCATTTGAATACATAATATTTAATTATATTTATGGAGGAACACATCAAAACCAATTTTTTTACCCCCATTTACTTATTTTTTGATAATGGGATAGAATTCCAATTAGTTAAATTCACTGAATGGGCCCATGATAATCAAATCACCATTATGTCATATTCTAACCATTACCCATAGGGAAATAGATTAGCTAAATTGAAAAATAAAAAAATGATTGATGCCATTAAAAAATCAATAGTAGATAAACTCATATAATGGCATCATCTACTGAAATATGTACTTAGGGCTGATCAAACAAGATAAAAGTAGGCCCTTAAGGCTTCACCTTACTTGTTGGTATATAGACAACAACCATTTTTCCCAATCATTCTTAAATTTCCAACATATCAAATTATGCAAGAGTACATGAAACTAAGTGAAAATGTGGAGATTTTACCATTTAATATAATAGAGATAGAAGATTCAAGGACTGATGTTTTATAGAAATTTAGTAAAGATTAGTACATAGTTAAAAGGTCATCTGACAAAGAGAAAAATTTAAAGAATTAAAAATGTTTGACCTAGTGATTCTATGGGGAAAATACCATGAATATAAAATAAAACATGACCATTTTACCCCACTTTGGATTGGACCATATAATATTTTAGATATCCTATGTAATAATGTTTTCCATGTGAGGGACCTTTAAGGTAATGGATTGACATATCTAGTCAATAGATAGTTTTTGAAGCACTACTTCATGGTTTCACCATCTGAAGATGTCCTTGAGTAATGACAAGTGTTGTGGTAGATATAGGAGTATAATATATTTATTGATTTCATATTTAGTTTTCCTACTTTCTAAGTTGACATTTCGTATTTTTAGCCTTTTATTTTCCTTAGTTTAGTTCTCTACTTTCTAGATTATGTGTATTTTGTTTTGTGATAATATTATTTAATTATCATGATATACTCAAGCAAGTACCCAATCCATTGGAATTATTATCCATGTTTAATTTGAAATTTGAGTCCTTGAGGAAGGTTCTAAAAGAAAGAACTAGAGCAGGAAGGACATAAAACAAAGCACACAAATCAGTTTGTTTGCAAGTTTTACACACTTGTGTTTAAATTATTTAGAATTCAGGTATGAAATAACAAATTAATCATGGTTATGTTACCATTTAATACTCCTATCAGGTCTATAAAATTTTATCTCATTACTCCATACAAATTTGGAAAGTTTTCTCATTTTTACTAGGTCAAATGCACTTCTCATGTTATTTCTTTTCTAAAGTAATAAACATCAATAGAGATATAAATAGTATGGAAAATATGGTAAAATTATAACCTCATATAAACCATTTAATTATGATTTCTTCTCTTTTTCTTCCAACCATATTCTAAAAAAGGAGAAGGAAAATAAGGATCAATGCATCCTGAAAGAATGATTGATAAACCTAAATAAAATATAAAGGTGATCAAGGACTTACATGATAAAATAATATCAATGTATCACACATCATGAAATAATAAATGAGGATAAAAGAGGAAGAACCAAAGGTATCTATGTCAGGGTTATGGATGCTTGGATAGTAGTATATCAATGCTCGAGTGTCCTTAGTTTTAAATAAATTTAAAATAGACTAGAATGAAACCTATAATTATCCAAGTATTTGATAAAATTCCCACAACATGGTTAAAATTAAAATAAATTTATCACACACAAATATATATATATATATATATATATATATGGTATGAGCAAGGAAATTATGTTGTATGTAGTTATTTGAAGTCTCTTTCACATTTTTGATTCAATTATTCTCTTATGAAATGGTTCATGTTTGATTTCAAATTAATAACAAAAGGCTATGATTTCTCAAATACTCAGGAGTATTCCCCCTATGAGTCACCATTTTTTGTACTCAACATACCCCCATTCTCTATTTTTTATTTTGAATAGGGACTTGTTGATGTAGTGGATTGCACCTAGGGGCAGGACACCTAACTCCCACCCTTCCACATGCAACAATGGAAACTCCCCTCTCACCTGTGGGACCAGCGAAGCTAGAGGGGAGAGTCTCTAGATAAGGGCTAGCTCCCTCTGATGTATCATTTAGGCCCTAGTTTCTCCTATTGCTAACAAATAAAATGAAAAAAGGGGGGGATGAAGAGGGAGAGAGATGCTGAAAATAAAACCTAAGCCTAAAAGAAAGAAAAGGTGATACACCAAAAAATTTTGATCTACTCCACCCAAACATACACTTTCCATCAAGAAATAGCTCCCATACATTTCATCTGACATGAGAAAACCTTCTGTATTAGTGGGTCAGGGGTCTATGGAGATACAGGGAGGCAATAACTACTAGAGGCATTATGAGACACACCACAGTAGCCTATCCACTTCACCTATACTCCTCTAGGGACACTTCTAAAAAAATTGTAAAAGGAAACTCAAAGAATACACTAGATGTGTTGAAATCATTCTACAAAAGCATTAAGAAAATGACTTAACATAGAATCAAGGCATAGACACATACTAAAGATGCAAGACTCAGAATGGAGGTAAAAATGTTATGTTTTGATTCAAGGTAAAAATATGGCAGTTCTACCTTACAAGCCTGAGAGATTTTTGGGTACAGTTTTGACTTAAGGCTTAGAGTCAATCCCTCTTCTCGAATGAGAAGTTTACAATTTATAGAAAGAGGAAGAGCAACTTGGTGCTTCTTGGGAAAGATTTTGGTGTTGTTTTCTACAAGTGGCCCATGTGCATTTCGAACCTTGGGAAGAGGAAACCACTATTACGGATGTCATTCTTCAAAAAAGGCCTACTAGAACCATGTTGTAAAATTTCCAAAATTGACTTTGGCATTCAAACATTAATGCAAGAACATGGCCATGCCTCTTTCCTAAAAACAGATTGCAGTTTGTCCCCTCATCAATGCCAACTAGAGAAAATGGGCTACATCATTCATTTGGCAATAACTCACCTTCCCTTTGCCACTTGGATGCTTTGTCTTTTTTGCTCCTTGTATTCTTCTTGCTCTTTTAGCCCTTGGGGGTGATCTTCTGGCAGGTCACTACGTTCCTTGGGTTCTTTTCATGATTTGGCACTCAGACAGTTCAAAACAAATAGCTACTTCACTATGTTAAATTTGACATTCACACGGCCATCACCCAATGGCTAGTTCATCTTCTTAAATTTGACAATTTTTGAGACATCACTGTCCTCGGCAAAGTCATCGGGTCTTTCCTGCAGCCTTTTCTGAGCTTAGAGCTTTTTCTCACAGACAAAAGTCTGTGGGAATTGGCCGCTTTGTCTTTTCTATCAGGTGGTGGTCCTTTACTTTGAATGGCTCTTCCGTCGAATTCGTTCGGGCCTTTTGTTCAAAGGAATTCATTCGAATAAAAAGTCTGAAAGAATTTGGCCTATCACTTAAGTCTTTTATCCCTTTTGTCTTCGAGCTACCCTTTTGAATCCCTTCAGCTCTTGTGAAGCTCTCTCTACCCTCTGCAAGGGCTTTTAGACCTTTGGTTGTGCCCTTCAGCTATCCTTGGAATGTGTCTTGCCCTCTTCAAGGGCATTTGGATTTTGAATTACCCTCCGCAAGGGCTTTTAGACCTTTGGCTTTAGGGCACTTTGTTGAACTGACCCATTGAACCAATCCATTTGAACCAAAATTGATTCAATGGTTTAATTAGTTCAAGACTACGTGCTGAGCCTGTTGAACCAACCCATTGAACCAACTAGCTGAACTAGTTCAATGGTTCAACACTGTGCACCGATGCCAAGTGAACCAAGCCTTTAAACTTGCTGATGAACTAAATGATTAAACCAATTCATTAAACTTGTTTAATGGTTTAATGAAGCATGCTGAGCCCATTGAAATTTGGCATTGAACCATTTGATTGAACTAGAAGCCACTTTGAACTGATGTTGTTGATATTAAAAATTAAACTAAGCCATTGAACCAATGTGATTAGACTGAAGCATTAAACCAACACATTGAATGAACTGAATTAAACTAAGTGATGAACCCTGCATTTGAACTAAGTCTAATTGAATAGTATGATTGAACCAATGGTTGAAATAGTGCATTAAACTTTGACCACTGAACCAAGGCCTTGAACTTTGTTGATGAACTTTTCATTAAACTAGTTCAATGAACTAAGGCTGATTGAACCAAGGCATTGAACTAAGCGATGAACCAATTGATTAAACTAGGCATTGAACCAAAGCATTAAACTGGTTCAATGGTTTAACCATGCCAAATTTTCTTGATTTTATTTAGATAAGAGCCTGAAGAAGCCTTGTAAAATATAGAACTCTCTAAACTAATCCTTCATGTGCCAAAGACTAACTTGCAGAGTCCATAAAAATCCAAAACCTGTAGAGTCCATAGAAATCCAAAACCTATAGAGTCTATAGATTTAGACCTATAGAGTCTATAGAAATGAAAATATTCATGTAAAATTGAAAAATGAAATAGCCTAGAATAGCAGGGACAAAAGGGGACCAATTTTTGGCTTGTTGGGCAAAAAATGGTCAACAAATTGGTGACTCCCAAGGGAAGCATGCCTGCTATGATAAAAGACTAGTTGCCTTGTAGTCCATTGGGCATGGAGTTAGATGCAGCTTGAAAAAAAATCAGCAATAGCCCCACAAGATCCAAGAATCAAACATGAAGATTTTTTACCCCACACACAAAGGGAAACACACACAAGGCTAAAAACATTACTTGTGCAAACTACACTTAGGGAAATTAGGAAAGAAACTGAAAGAAAACTACTATATACAGCTAACCAGGAATGTTCACCTCCCTCCTAGATCAAAGGGAAAATTTCTTAAGTCCCCTTCCTAGCAAGAAGACTTATGGTGCCAGGCAAGTAGCTAAATGAAAAAGAGAGTTGGTGACTTGTTGTTCTTGCCTGTCACCTGGATTGGCTAGTATTTGAGTGGATCAGAATCGAACATAATCCCAACATATGTGTACTCTACTTGTCCTTAGAATCTTGTTAAATGCTAGTCCCTCATATTAGTGCTATTCACCAAGAAATCAATGGCTACTGGCTCATCACCATAATCCCTTTGATCTGTACAATCCCTCTACAATGCATCATGGTCTAACCTTTTTTATTCTACTCCATTGAAGACTCTATCAGACTCATCCTCTACTTCCTTTTGGCCATCTTGAAGAAGGGTGACTATGGTGATGTCTAAAATGGAATCACAAAATGATTGCTCATCCCACAAAACATCACCTCTCTATTCAAAGCTTTCTTCTTCAAGGCTTTCCTCAAGGAAGATAGACCTCTCCTTTTCCTCCTCAATGATTAGGATCTCTAGATTTTCAAAGATATCCTCATGATCTTCCTCCAACTCAGGCTCCATAGTTTAGTCATCCTCCTCATCAAAGCAATAAGGAAGTTCATTGAACAAGGGGGGAGAGAGCTCACCATGCTTTTGTTCCTCCTCATATTGCTAGAACATCTACATATATGCAAGACCTGCATATTCTCCATTGATAATGAGGTCTTCACAAGGAGCCTCCATGATGATTTTGCCTTCATTGCCACTCATGATAGCCTCCTAAAAAAATGCAGATTGGATATTCTACTCCTCACTCACCTCTTGCAGAACAAGTTCCTCCTTGAGAAGGGATGAAGTGGAAAAAACATGTGGAAGAGGAGGCAGTCCTTGAGCTAGAATCGAATGATTCTCCTCCTTCCACTTGGCTAGCACTTCATCAATATCAGGTGCGGCCTGATATCTCTCTTGGAAATGTGTAGGTGGGGTGTGTTTAGACATGGAATGCGCTATTGGGTCTAAACTATCCATCACACACTGGCTAAGGAATCTCTCTTTAGATTCCAACTATGTAATTCTCCTGGCTAGATCCTTCTGGAAGAGCCTTTCCTAGAAGTCACCAGGATCATCATGAGTAGGGGCAGCCTCATCTTCTTCAAGGTTTTGAAAAAAACCTTGCTTCTCCTCCTTCCTACCCCATGATTTTACTATTTTCCCCCAGTTCAGGATCTCAAAATTGGAATTTTGCTCTTGTGAATAGGCAGCAACTTTGTTTTCTCCAAGGTCCTAGGGCTCTTCCACAAGGTTTAGAAGTTTGAACTCTCTTTCACAGAGTAAACTCATCTTAGCCTCTAAATCTTCAATTTTCTTGGCTAGATTATCTTGAAAGAGTCTTTCTTGGAGGTTACCAACATCATCCTCTTTAATGCTCTGGGCTGGTTTCTGGCATTCCTTCCTCCAACTCAGAATTTGCACATCATGTTGAAGGACTTGGGGAGGTTGAGGAATGCTAGGAAGAGACTGTTGATGCACTAGAAGAGTCTCTATGAGAGGGATGTGCTGGCTCATGGTATTCCCCCCAAATGGAAGATTAGCAATATAAGGAATTGAGAATATTGATCTCCATGGGGGCTACTCTGATGCCCTTTGATGCTAGAAATCCAGGCACACGGGATTGAGAGCAGATGCATCAGATGAGCTAGAGTGAGCAAGTGTTATTTGATAAAAAGGATTTGGTGTATAAGATGGGGCTTTCTTCAAAATAGGATGGGGCACATAAGGCTGACTACCTTTAATAAATGGATTTCTCCATTTTGCTACCTCCCCCTCCATGGATTGCAAGGCCTGTGCTTGCCTGAACAAACACTCCTCTTTATACATTAGCTCTTCTTGATATCTGTACTACTCTTTCAATCTATTAATCTCCATCATCTACTTCTTAAACTCAAGGGCCACTTCCCTTATCATTGAAGGGCAACTAGGAGGGCTACTTGGGAGATGCCATAAAAAGGCTGAGCTTGATCAAAATTATAGGAAGGAAAACAAGGTCCATGATTTTGTGCAGGGGGATTATAAATACAAAAGTGATTTCTTAATGGCACTAGGGCTACTTAACCAGTTGATTCAACTTGGAGTTGCCATTGGTGTTGATGTAAAAGCCTCCAAAGGTTGGTCAGTTGAAGAACACACCAAAATTCTTCAACTCTTTAGACACAACTTGTCCTAATTGGTCCCACTAGGCATGCCAAAAACTATTGATGCAATGGATTACACTTGGGGATATGACGCCTAGCTCTTGCCCTTCCACATGCAATAATGGAAACTCCCCTCTATCTTGTGGGATCAGTGAAGCTAGAGGGGAGAGTCTCTAGATAAGGGCTAGCTCCCTCTGATGTATCATCTAGGCCCTGGTTTTTCCTACTTCTAACAAAAAAAATGAAAAAAGGGGGGGATGAAAAGGGAGAGAGATGCTTAAAATAGAACCTAAGCCTAAAAGAAAGAAAAGGTGATACACTAGAAAATTTTGATCTACTCCACCTGAACATACACTTTCCATCGAGAAATAGCTCCCATACACTTCATCTGACATGAGAAAACCTTTTGCGTCAGTGTGTCAGGGGTCTATAGAGATACAAGGAGGAAATAACTACTAGAGGCATTCTGAGACACACTACAGTAGCCTATCCACTTCACCTATACTCCTCTAGAGACACTTCTGACAGACCTGTAAAAAGAAACTCAAAGAACACACCAGACATGCTGAAATCATTCTATAAAAGCATTAAGAAAATGACTTAACATAGAATCAAGGCATAGACACATACTAAAGATGTAAGACTCATAATGGAGGTAAAAATGCTATGTTTCAATTCAAGGTAAAAATCTGGTAGTTCTACCTTACAAGCTTGAGAGATTTTTGGATATAGTTTTTCCTTAAGGCTTAGATTTGATCCCTCTTCTCGAATGAGAAGTTTACAATTTATAAAAAGAGGAAGAGCAACTTGGTGCTTCCTAGGAAATATTTTGGTTCTCTTTTCTACAAGTGGCCCATGTGCATTCTGAACCTTGAGAAGAGGAAACCACTATTATTAATGTCATTCTTTAGAAAAGGCCTACTGGAACCATGCTATATAATCACCAAAATTGACTTTGGCATTTAAACATTAATTCAAGTACATGGCCATGCCTCTTTCCTACAAACAAACTATAGTTTGTCCCATCATCAATGCCAACTAGAGAAAATAGGTTGTGCCATTCATCTGGCAATAACTCACCTTCCCTTTGCCACTTGGACACTTTGTCTTTTCAACTCCTTGTCTTCTTCTTGCTCTTTTAAACCTCAGGGGTGATCTTCTGGTGGATCACTACATTCCTTGGGTTCTTTTCATGATTTGGCGCTTAGACAGTTCAAAACAAATGGCTACCTCACTGTGTTAAATTTGATGTTCACGCGGCCATCACCCAATGGCTAGTTCATATCCTTAAATTTGACAATTTTTGGGATGTCACTGTCCTCGAAAAAAGTCATCGATTCTTTCTTGTGGCCTTTTTTGAGCTTCAGAATTTTTCTTGTGGACAAAAGTCTCCAAAAATTGGCTTCTTTATCTTTTTTGTCGGGTGGCAGTCCTTTGCTTTGAACTAGATCTTCCCCCGAATTCCTTCGAGCCTTTTGTCTGAAGGAATTCCTTCGGATAAAAAGTCTTAAAGAATTCAACCTATCACTTAAGTCTTTTGTCCCTTCTATCTTTAGGCTACCCTTTTAAATCCTTTCATCTCTCTCTACCCTCGACAAGGGATTTTAGACCTTTGGCTATGCCCTTCAGTTATCCCTGGAATGTTTCTTTCCCTTTGCAAGGGCATTTGGATTTTGAACTGCCCTCCATAAGGGCTTTTGGACCTTTGGCTTTAGGGCACTTTATTGAATCGACCCATTGAACCAATCTGTTTGAACCAAAATTGGTTCAACAGTTCAATTGGTTCAAGACTACACACCGAGCCCATTGAACCAACCCATCGAACCAACTCATTAAACTAGTTCAATGGTTCAATGTTGTGTGCCGATGCCAAGTGAACCAAGCCTTTGAACTTGCTGATGAACCAAATGATTGAACCAATTCATTGAACCATTTCAATGATTCAATGAAGCACGCTGAGCCCATCGAACTTTGGCATTGAACCATCTAATTAAACTGGAAACCACTTTGAACTGATGCCACTAATCTTAAACATTGAACTAAGCCATTAAACCAAAGTTATTAAACCGATGCATTAAACTAATGCATTAAACCAACTAAATTGAACTGAGTGATGAACCCTATGTTTGAACTAAGCCCAATTGATCTATATGATTGAACCAATGGTTAAACTAGCATATTGAACTTTGACCACTAAACCAAGTCCTTGAACTTTGCCAATGAACTTGTCATTAAATTGGTTTAATGAACTAAGGCTAATTGAACCAAGGGATTAAACTAGGTGATGAACCAAGCAATTAAACCAGGCATTGAACCAAAGCATTGAACTGGTTTAATGGTTCAACCATGCCAACTTTTCTTGATTTTCTTTAGATAAGAGCCTGAAGAAGCCTTGTAAAACCCAAAACTCTCTGAACTAATCCTTCATGTGCCAAAGACTAACCTACAGACTCCATAGAAATCCAAAACCTATAGAGTCTATAAAAATCCAGAACCTACAGAGTCCATAAATTTAGACTTGCAAAGTCTATAGATATTCTATAGAGTCTGTAGAAATGAACAAATTCATGCAAAATTGAAAAATGAAATGGCATAGAATAGCAGGGATAGAAGGGGACCGATTTTTGACCTATTTGGTAAAAAATGGTCAACAAATTGGCAACTCCCAAGGAGCATGCCTACTATGCTTAAAGACCAGTTGCCTTGTATCCCATTACACACAGAGTCAGATACAGCTTGAACAAAAATCAGCAATAGCCCCACAAGATCCAAGAATCAAACATGAAGCTTTTTTACCCCACACACAAAGGGAAACACACACAAGGCTAAAAACACTACTTGTGCAAACTAGACTTAGGGAAAGTAGGAAAGAAATTGAAAGCAAACTACTATATATAGCTAACTAGGAATGTTCACCTCCCTCCTGGATCAAAGGGAAAATTTATTAAGTCCCCTTCTTGGAAAGAAGACTTATGGTGCCAGGCAAGTAGCTGAATGAAAAAGAGAGCTGGTGACCTACTCTTCTTGCCTAGCACCTGGATTGGCTGGTATATGAGTGGATCAAAATCAAACATGCTCCCTACATATGCATAATCTACTTGTCCTTAGAAGCTTCTTGAATGTTGGTCCCTCATACTGGTGCTCTTCACCAAGAAATCAATGGCTACTGGCTCATCACCATAAGCCCTTTGATCTGTACAATCCCTCTACAATGCATCATGGTCTGACCTTTTATCTTCTGCTTCATTGAAGACTCTGTCAAACTCATCCTCTACTTCCTTTTGGCCTTCTTAAAGAAGGGTGACTATGGTGATGTCTGAAATGGAATCACAAAATGATTGCTCATCCCATAGAACATCACCTCTTTGTTCAAAGCTTTCTTCTTCAAGGCTTTCCTCAAGGAAGATAGACCTCTCCTTTTCCTCCTCAAAAATTACGATCTCTAGATTATCAAAGATATCCTCATAATTTTCCTCCAACTCAGACTCCTTAGTGTAGTCATCTTCCTCATCAAATCAATAAGGAAGTTCATCGAACAAGGGGGGAGAGAGCTCACCATGCTTTTGTTCCTCCTCACATTAATGTAACATCTACATATATGCAAGACCTGTGTCTTCTTTATTGCTGATGAGGTCTTCACAAGGAGCCTCCATGATGATTCCACCTTCATTGCTACTCATGATAGCCTCCTATAAAAATGTAGATTGGATATTCTACTCCTCACTCACCTCCTGTAGAATAGGTTCCTCCTTGAGAAGGGATGAAGTGGAAAAAACATGTGGAAGAAGTAGTCTTTAAGCTAGAATCAAATGATTCTCCTCCTTCCACTTGGATAGCACTTCATCAATATCAGGTGTGGCCTAATATCTCTCTTGTAAATGTGTAGGTGGGGTGTGTTCAGACATGGAATGTGCCATTAGGTCTGAACTGTCCATCACACACTTGCTAAGGAATCTCTCTTTAGATTCCAACTCTACAATTCTCCTGGCTAGATCCTCTTAGAAGAGCCTTTCCTAGAAGTCACCAGCATCATCATGAGCAGGGGTAGCCTCATTTTCTTCAAGGTTTTGAAAAAAAACTTGCTTCTCCTCCTTCTTGCCCCATGATTCTATTATTTTCCCCTAGTTTAGGATCTCAGAATTGGAATTTTGCTCCTGTGAATAGGCAGCAACTTTATTTTCTCCAAGGTCTTGGGGCTCCTCTGCAAGGTCTAGAAGTTCGAACTCTCTTTCATGGATAGAACTCATCTTAGCCTCTAAATCTTCAATTTGCTTGGCTAGATTATCTTGAAAGAGTCTTTCTTGACGGTCACCAGCATCATCCTCTTCAAGGCTCTAGGTTGGTTTCTGGCATTCCTTCCTCCAACTCAGAATCTACACATCATGTTGAAGGACCAATATTTTCAAAATAGACCTAGGCCTTTCATAATATAGTGGGTCCTATTGGAGGAAATCCTTGAAGAATAAAGCTTTGAACAGTGTTTAAGGGTGAGTATTGTCACTATTCAATTTTATGGGATGTAATCAGAAAAGTAAACATGCATACATGTGAATATCATATAAAACTAGTGTAAAATATTTTTTTGGAATATTTTATCCCACTCAAATGACAACAATTACACTTTGTATTAGCCAAGCCTTAGGTGATGCCCTACATTGACCTACTAAGGGATTTATTCTTTACAGGTAAGGTAGGTAATGGATATTTTCTACACCACATGGAACATAAAATTTTCATCACTTGCATTTCAAGAGACATTTTCCATACTTTCCTATGTTTAAATATTTAATATTATATTTTTGACTTACATAGAGTGGTATTGTGAAATAAAAACAACAAAATGTGTAAAACATTAACTAAATGGATTATCACTGGAGAAACTATTATCCTCAAGGAAACATAGCTGGTACCTATCACCAAGTTTTAGATGGGAGTCTATGCTATAATGACTCTTCTCAATATTTTGTAGCATTACCCTATCATCCACTATATTCACCTATAATGGGTACCATTACTAGATTTATTGATAACCTCAAAGCCAAATTTTGCCCTGGGAGAGATAATTAACACTACGCTGTAAGAACATGTATTGCATAAAGATAATATGCCTTTAAGAGGCCATTTATACATAATATCTTACATTTTATATGAAAAAATGGGTAATCTCTACATAAATAGTAGATTTCTCTAGATCCCAACTCTAAATTACCTAAGAAATTGGATATGTGACTCTTATTCATTCATACACATATACAAAGTAGTCAAAATTGTATAGGATGTGTATCCTTAGGTATGGAAAACAATCCATGAATCACCATTACCCATAATATAAAAAATCATTGCCGATATACTAATTCTAAGAGGATACTATTGGATCCACCCAAATTATACATTGATCATGGTGATGGGGAATAAGGTTACCCCATTGCATCTTCCAAAATATGTACCAAATAGACCAGTTAAATAAGAGATCACATAAATATTTATAGTGGGGTATTAATGAAGATTTAAATAAGAATAAGAGTTCATTTCATAGATCTCATTTAATGATTAGAAAAATGTGCAATGTCAATCAGAAGGATTTTAGAGAGGTTGGAAAGTTCAAGTAATAATATTCATTGGCCATCCTAATGCATAAATATTATGACCCTCATGGTTGGACTCAAAAGCACATCCAAGTTTTAGGTATCCCATACTAGCATAAACCCTATGAGCATGAATTTATATTCCTGAATGTCAAGGATGATGTTTTGGTTTTATAGAGGGATCAGATGGATGTAATGATTAAGGATATTTTGAAAATAATATAAAGAGAGACTTCAATTACAATTATGGATGCATGGGTTAGGTTTCCACTTATAGGTCGATGGGATATAAAAAAATTTGGAATAAAAGGCATTATATACCGCCTTTAGACAAAGTGGAACAATATCAAATGCCACCCATCATGATGACTATTGTAAATCAAGATCTTGAGGTGGAAGAAGTTCATAATATTATAGGTTTTCTTGGGAGAATAGAAGATCCAATTTGCATTAACTCTTTTGATTCATAAGACTCTAGTGTTCATGTTGCTTATTCATCTCCTATGATCATAAGTGTGTAAGTCCCATTTTGAATCACTCATATGGTACCATCCTCAACTAAAAAGTTAGCACTTTATTAAAAGAGGATATCTAAGGCCCACGGACCTCTTTTGAGCATAACTATCGATGCACCATCTATAGAAGGACCTATAGGGAATGAAAAATAATACATGGTAAGTGAACCTATTAATGAATATGAGGAGGAATAATTAAAAAGAGATAAGGTCCTCATATTCCAAGGATAAAAAGGAAAACCACCACTATAGGTTAATAAATCATGTGAGGATATGGCTCAAGCTATATTTTTCTTTCCTAGTGTTTCTACAATTCTAGTTGTTTCAATTTTTTCTCTCATGTACATTGGTTCATATGATCATATCTCTCTTAGTCATAATTTTATTCTATCCACATTGGTTCCCAAAGTTTATGTTATTTATTCTAGTCCTATTATATCGAAAACCCCAATTATTTCTTGTATTGAGGTTCTTTCTTCAGCACCAATTGTCTTCACTTCCAAAATTATTACCTTTGTCACCATTATCTCATTTACCCCTAAGTCCAAAAAGGTTCATCCTAATAATACTATGGGAGCCATGTAAATTACACAATTACATGTGTCTTACACACAATTTGGCTTTCCAATGCCTTATTTCAATCCTATCTAGACCATTTTGTAGTTTCATCTAAGAATTTTAGGAAGAAGAAACCTATATACATAGTTCATCTAATGCCTTAATTCAATAGTATTAACTGGTATAAGTTATTTTTTTAGTAATTTAAAGATCCATTATAGGTATAATATTTGAGGTAATCTTCAAGGAACCTACTAGCTGAGAATAATACCAAGGACACTCAGCCAATCATCTCCACTCAGTTGGTGATCCCACAATGGTCCATGGACTTAGAAGTTAAAGACTCCAAAAGGCCAAATCTGATAGTAACAAAGCTTCCAAATATAATTTGAATCTTTTAAAATTCTAAAAGTACCAAATAAAGAGTCAAGAAGAGGAATATCAAATATGATTCTATTAGGGGCATAGTTTTAGAAGAGAGACATGATGTCTTCTCTTTATCCAAGAGTAAGAATAGGATACTTGGTCAGTCTCCTTACAACAAAGATTTAAAATATTATTTAGAGATGCATAAATAATATTTTATTAAAAATAATGAGGTAACTAAACAAGATATAAGAGAGTTTAAGCAAGAATTAGAGAAAGTTTGTAAATAATAACAAATTATTCATGTTCTCAGAGAAATTAAGGGAGATATATAGAGTGTAGCCTTAAGATTATACATTGTCCTAGATAGTATTGGTTTAATGAGATTAATTAATTAAACATATTATTTATATATACAAATTATTTAATTATTTAAAACATGATTAGAAAAAAAAATGTTATATACATAACCAATAAGGCTTATAGCCATTTGAACTTGATGACACCATTGGAGGCATCTAATGCCCTCAATTTGGTTGTCATTCAGATGTAGGAGGTAAGAGATTGGGTTGAAAGTGTAGAGAATATAATACCAAAGTTTATAGATAATGAGAAACTATTGTTTTTAGATTTTTGATGATCTAAAACTTTCCTAGGCTAGAGACTCTATAGCGCAATTAATAAATAGGGCTAGTTTTGATCATCTCCTTCATCAAGCTTCATCTAATTTCAAATAAAATATTAAAGGGATGTAATTAGAATAAGTTGAATTCGAGTTAATTTTTTAAAGAAATAAATTTACAGAGATTGAAATATTTTAGGTTAATTTTAGAGTTGCCAAGGCTAAACTTGGATAATTAATGGTGCAAGTAAATAGGGTACATCAACCACCTCTTTTAAACATAGACATCATCATGTTTCGGCATGGGATTAGATTCAAATATTATTAGGAATTAGAGGTGAAAAATAAGGATAAAGATATATCTCATATCTAAACTCCACAATCTAGCTCGACTCAACCTCCTAGCTCAATTCTATCATCATCTTTAGTGCATCCTACCATATCAAGTTCAGCTATGCAGCCACCAAGTTTAAATAAAGATTAGTTAGTTAAAGTTAATTTTATATGTAATTTTGAATGTAAGATTAGTCATTATAATCCTAGTTTATTCATACTTCATGTATGGATGTCATGGTTAGATGAATTAGTTTGTAAGCATACACATGTTGCATGCCATTTTGCGGGATAATCTCTTTTTGAACATAGTTGTGATCGATTATCATTGTACATAAAATTTTTATCATCAACTTAGAATTGAGATTTTGATTATTATCATGTAACTTATATTTTTGCATGAACTTGGATGAATAGGTTACCCCTCCCCATGTATATTTATACTTTTAAAACCCTCTTTTCAAAGGGTTGGAAAATTATCAATATAGAAAGAAGTCATTGTTTATTGTCAAGCAACTGTGGAAATGCATTTACATTCTAATTTTATGGAATTAAGTGTTTATTTCCTTGATTATTTGATTTGGTAATTCAAAGTATGAAAAATTTATGGATAATTCCTTCTGTTATCACTAATATATATCAGTTTAATGTGTAATAGATATTTAATAATTAACAAGTATTATTAATTATATGTAATTAGGCTGACTATTTCAATTTCTAGAGTGTGTATAAGTGTCTTATTTGATATAATATTCTATGTGTGATTATAATATACACTAAATACCATTCAAATCTAAGTTATAATATCTTGAGTAAGGGTGTGTATTAAATACTCTAAAAGGAGTAACCTTTGTCTAAATTTTTTGAGTTCCATATATATTATATTTTCCTAAAATACATAATTATGTTTATATGTGAGTGTGAAATAACTAATAGAAGAAAAAATTATTTCCAAAACAATTGTCCACAAATAAAATAACCCTATAAGTAATCCATTGAGATTAAATCCATGCCAACTAAAATGATCTTCTTCCTCACCCATGTTAAATAGAAGCTAATTTATCTAAAAGATTGCCTCATTATCATGCTCATTAATGCAATCTTCACTAGAGAAAATTGTATTCTCATCGTCAATACTATCTTCTTCCTCTTTATCCCTATCCATTTACTCATTGTTTTGATACCTTATCTCATCATACTCATCTTCTTCTTATAGTAAGTCTAATTTTTATACTTTAGTGGCAAAAGGAGGGTTTCCAATAGTTATTTCCTCATCATATTCACTTGAAATGTCCTCCTCTTCATATAAATGGCCTTCATTTTCACTCCATACACTAATTCTTCCTTTGAAAAGGGAGTTGGTGGGAGGGAAAGAGGGTCTAACTAATGAAGTAAGAATGGTTTTAACAAGGTTGGCCATCTCAAAATTAAGATGATTGGTCCAAAAAAGATGACATAGTTGAGAAGTGTGAGGATACTCCAAAGGATGGGAGAGAATTATCATTTGAGAGGGTTGTTCCTAAAGGATATTAGGTCATGTTTGTATAGGAATAGGATCTTTCAAAGGATCTAGACTTATAAAACTTGGGATTTTAAAACAAGTAGACTTACTTGGTAGTTTAGAAAGTTTTCCCTACATGAAGCTTGGGATATTGAATGTGGGAGCCTCATTTTGAGTGGGTTGAGCATGAGTTATTATGGGAGAATATTATTTTAAACTATGAATAGAGGAGGTTGATTAAGGTTTGACCTTTTGTAGTTTCATACGTAGTTGATGCATTTGCTCCTCTTTAGCTATAATCTACCTAACCAAGTACTCCTCATGGTGTCTTTCTTGATCACTCACTTCTTGTTAATGGAGATAAGCTTAGTAAGAAAGCTCCTCCTGCTAGCTATTACACTCTATTTTTTTCCAATTTCCCTCTTCTATTGGTTAAAGTGTAACATGATATAACTAATAATGCTAATTAGGATCAAGGTATCCTTCTTAAAGTTGGTTATAAGCATGAACATGTTTATAAGAAGACTTAATATGGGTGGGAAGGAGGTAAATATTATGAGGAGGATGATACTCTATCATGATAGGGATGTTTTGGATAAAACTAGTAGCTTGTTGCATTTGATATAGATGATAGGAGGGCATAAAAACCACATTTTCAAAAAATGGGGTGGGGGGTAAAATACATATTAATTGATAATATTTTAAGCATTTGGACTAATCAAACTATTATATAGATGCTTGGAGTCACCAAATTGTGTAAAAGACTACCCTTGAAAGGAAATATGTATTGAATAACACACTAAATCATCAAACTTAGACCGACTAAGCATGTAAGAAACTATTATCACTCAAATCGTGCACTAGTTGAATTAGATTATGGTTTAGTGAAATAATGGGATTGTACCCTAAGATGTGGGACTTATTTTCATTCAAAATTTGCACCCATAAATGGTCCCTTTCATAGGAGGATTTATTTATGGGTGTAAAGTGTGGGTGATTTCCACAAGGAACAAACGTGTTCAATGTGGGTCACATAAATACTCAATTCACTTATGTCCACAAAACATTTGATATCTCATTTTAATTATGGGTATGTACATAAGGTGTATTACCTTTACACTCCTTGGGATGAACCTCTAGAGTAGGCTGCCTTCCTTCTAATCTAGGTGCACCTAGTTTAGGACTAGTTCATAGACCTATAAAGAGTAGAAAGGATATCTACCACTGATTCTAATTCTAAATCTTTTGAGAAAAAAGGGATAGAGAAGGTAAGATATTTTCTAAAAGTTAAATGTGGTGATGCACTAAGAGTAAAGTGATCACCTCACCCACTTGTAGCACAATATAATTAAGGGGAGATAATGCATGGTCTTTAAATAGGGTACTCATTGCATAAGTGTTTTACACAAAGGTAATGGAACAAATGTAACATTGAGGTGGAAGACAAATAATACACAAATAATTCCTACATATACCCATGTATACATAGAGTAATACCTATAGAGGGTTTCAATTCTATGTAGAGGTGCTAATGGAGGATGACAATGAGAGTAATAAATATCCATAGACAAAGAACAACAAGCTTAAATGCACATAAAACATATATTATGAAAGAAAGATAGTCCATTTCACATTAATTTCAAGGCCTATGATAATATTACAAACTTTAATGGGTATAGCTTTGATATACTAGGGAAAGGACTATTTTTATAATAAAACTTTGGGATTTTATAGGGTTGATGAATCTCTTATGAAATAAATTTACCACTTGGGGTGGTAGATAGAAACTTGAATTTAGAGGCTAGCACTCAGGGCTCAAGGCCAGTCTAAAAGACTAACTCACCATGCTAAGGTCACTAAGAGCCATGTTTATTTTATTATGTCCATCAATTTGAATCTAGAAGTGGTTGAAAGTATTTTCATGGATCCATGTGTGCATCTAAGAATGGAATATTCTTAGGTAATAATGAGAGGCATGTGGTCATGTTATGCCATCTAACAGTTTCTTTTTATTTTAACTTATTTTTATATAGCTTCATTTAATACCCAACTTCCTAAAAATACTTCCAGTACATGATTGCCACCTTTCAACCCATTTGGCT
Source organism: Torreya grandis (assembly GCA_037957365.1). Taxonomy (NCBI): domain Eukaryota; kingdom Viridiplantae; phylum Streptophyta; class Pinopsida; order Cupressales; family Taxaceae; genus Torreya; species Torreya grandis. Next base: position 332,158 of record JARHVA010003310.1, on the reverse strand, counting down.
TCACTTGTTGACATGGAAAATATTCAAGTCCATTTATATTGTACCATAAATTTACACCTTACACTCTCATTAAGTATATTTTCACTAGTTAGTGCATTCTCAAGAACTTGTTGGGTTCTACACATATGACACCCTTACATGTGGAGAGTTTACATGGGAAGAGGAAACATTCCTCTATTTATTCTATGTATCATAATTTATTTCCATACTCTTGAATTAGTTCATTTAAGTCAATGTCCACTTCTCACCTTGACTTACACAAACTTCAATAATTGGTTGCATTCTACACAAAGTGTGCACCTTGAAGGCTACATATTAGGATGAACACTGATGAGTAATGTAATGATATAGGGAATCTAATATCCTATGAATGGGTGCATAAAATAGTTTAGTAAAAAATGACAAGGTTTAGTTCCTTCTTCACTTAGTCCTTATTGGTGTTCTCATCAGTTTATGTCTTATGTTCAAGAGATTTTAATTATCTATGTAGAAGAAATTTCATAGCCTATTGATAATGAGATTATATATTATAACTGCCATGATCGATCTTTATTTTTTAAAATTAGATCATCGGGTAATATATAATAGAAAAGGTACACAAGAGGAATGAAGGTTTTGGGTATGTTTTTACAATTTAAATATATACTTAGTACACTTCCCTCGTATCACTACCTAAATCTTAAGAACCTTAAACATATGGTTTACATTCACACCTCCAATTTTGTGCCTTTATCTTTATTGATACCACATGACTTGAACCATAAATCCTTATTTTTAAAAAAATTATGAAGACCTAAGACTTTAGATTTATATTATCCAAAATTTTGTTTGCAACTTGTTCTTTGAAAGATTTTTTTAGGCCTCTGTCTTCACAATTTTTACTATATAACTTAGTCTTCAACATTTGTGTCAAGAACAAAAGTTATGAAAATTCTTCGTAACATTCTTCTTGACTTTTGATTAACCTTAGAAACATCTATCTTTGAATTTTTGCTGCATAAAAAAAATGAATCTCATTTTAGCCTTTAGAACTTTTGTTCACAATAAAATCTCTAAAAAATAACTATGACTAAGCTTTGAATCCCTCAACTACTGAACTTAAATGGTTTCCCTCCATGGTTACCAAAAATGGTCAACATTATGGTGATCTTTATGGGTTACTTTCCTTCTAAGATAGGACCTAGTAAACTTCGAAGTGATCCATTGGGTGTAGAGTCATAGAAACATCTAAAATTTATCATATATTTGGGGTTTAATCTACATATAACCTATTTGGTCCATCCTTGAATAACTAAATTTAGCTTCACCTTCCAGATAGGATAAACAAACATACAACTATGCCAAATGATGCTTAGAGGAAAGGAAACATAAACTAAGCATAATACTACAAAAAGTGTTGAGGTATGTTCCTATTGTTGTTATTGTAGCATTGATGTGGTCATTGATGTAAAATTCAATATGGATTTCATTAATGTCTAGGTCAAAGTTGTGTTCATGCATGGTGAAGTGGTATGTGACAAAAATGTCTTATAACAAGAGAAAATTTCAAGGTAACCTATTATACTTTTTTTAAAGATAATTTGAAGGCAAGATATTAATTATTATACAGTTAATGACATGTCAAGGTCAATTTCAAGATACAAGGTAAGCATATTATTGAGCACTAGTCTTGAGGAGTATACAAGGTAAGCATACATGGTTTAGCAGTCTTTGAGTTATGTATGAAGTCTTGGGACAATGGTGTGATGTTAAAAGCTCATAATCCTATTTATTGTGGATTTATATTCATATAATATTTATTTAAGAATTTTCTTGGTTGATATCATTGAGAGTTAGCTTGTTTGAGTTCAAATTCTTAACTAGGTGTATTAAGAAGCCTAGTCTAGCTCTATGATAAGGTATATGCATGAAGCATGATTAATATTGGTGAATTATGTTATTATTGGAATTAGAGAGTGTTTAAATATGTGTAATCATGATAAAGAGGTAAATAATCCTTCAAAATAGTTCTAATGTCATTTTTGAGGCTTGGTCCTTATATGAAGAAAACTAGTGAGAAGACATGATGAAATGAAAATTAAGAAGATTTTGAGAAGAAGATATGTAGTATGGAATATTATCATAAGGTTTTATGACATGAGGTTTAGGTATTTATATC